>RPOG01001273.1:0-137511 GCA_008086565.1 Thalassoma bifasciatum
AGCGATAAATCCTGTTGCTCAACCATATAAACTGTTTCCCTGTTGGCTTGTAGAACAACAACGCCAGAGCTTTTATTCTGAGAGAGCATCTTTCTGTGTTTGGAGCAGCATCAGCAGCTCCTGTTACAGCTTTCTGTGTCTCACCCACCCAAAACACCCACACGTACACTCTCTTTTTACACTCTGTGTGTGAGTATTTCAGTCTTTAAAAAGGGTCTTTATCCTCAGCCTCATGCCCTTCTCTGTTTGCAAATTAAAAATGAGAATTTCCTCTCCAGGGAGCTTCATGAAACCTGGGTGTAAAAATGCAAAAGGACGAGCGTTTCGTGCAGATATTAACTCATCAGAGACACTTGAGTCTCACTGCACGCTGCGACTGATACAAAAAACATAAATGTCGAGCTTGAAAAACCATGAACATGTTTTAAAAGAAAGTGTTGCATACAAAATTAAAGTGGAAGACTCCTCTTTCAGTCAAACAATCGTCTACAGAGAAATAAATGTACAGGGTCAGTTTCCAACTGTAGGGAATGTTTGAATGTGAAATTAAGTGTAATTATTTCAACTGGGCTTAAATTATTTAAAGTGAAAGTGAGGAGAATCTGTATGAAGTGGATTGCAGCAACTCTACAATATTAGTGTTATTCCATTGTTTTTTATATTCTTTCTTTATACAACTCAGTTTACGGAAGGGCTGAACGATTTATCGTTTTTCTGATCGAAATCGCAATTTTAAACATTGTGATCATGTGATCGCTAAAGCTGTGATTTTTAATTTTTGCTCCTGACTGACCCAGGATCTGTTATATCAGCTGTTTCACACACACCTGTCTTTGAGTGTGAGACTGTTGGGAAAAATCCTTTTTTCTTGAGATTGTCGAATTTTGTTTTTATTTGTTTGTATTTTATTTTATTTAACTTGACACAATTCAGAATATTTTGCACTACATTATTTTTAAAAGTTAAGCGTCAAAGATAGCTCTTTTTGTTAAAAAGTCCGGTTTAGAAAAAGCAGGAATGGGTGTCACACTTGGGGACTATTTATCTAAAAATCTTCTTTTTAATTTTCTTTTGCCTTTTATTCTATAATTTTGTATGTATTTTGTATAATTTTGACTTAAATCTAAGAATTTTGACTTTTTATATCAAAATTTCAACTTTTTATCTCAAACACTGCCTTTATTTCAAAATGTAGACTTTTTATCTTAGACTTTTGTCATCTTAAAATTTTGACCTTAAATGAGAAAGTTTGGACTTTTTTCACCTTTTGTTTCACATGATGTTAAATTGATTTCTTAAACTCTGGAAGTTTATTGACTTTTTGTCTCAGAATTTTGTCTTTATTTCTTAAAATTTCCACTTTTCATATCAAAATATTGACCATTTATCTCAAAGTTTGAAACAATTCTAACCTTCAGTTTTCATTTTCATCCTCACATTAAAGTAAAAGCTTTTGATGTTTCAATGCTTTGATGTAATTTTCTGTCAAGTTTGTAAATGTAACTGTAAATTGTGAAAACTTGACGAATGTTTGATTTAAAGAAAATCGTGAATCGAATTGAAATCGCTGTCTATGCCAGAAAAATCGCAATTAGATCATTTTTTCTAAAACCGTTCTGCCCTAGTTTACGGTATTGACGTAATTTTATCTGCTTTTAAGTTTCAGGTAGATGTTGGAGGTTTTTCAGATTATGTGTCTCTACACATGAGTCAAATCTTGGCTTGGAAATATACCAATATCATTTTTTGTTTTTCAGCATCCACAGTGTTAAAACCCTCATTATTTTGCTCTGCTTGGTGAGGTTGGAGTTGGTAGATGAGCACTGGTAGGACACAACCAGGATTCACTAACTTTACAGATAGTTATTGATAGTCTGCTCATGAAACCACACTATAAACTGAGTTTACTTTTCCAGCTTCTTTCTGCTGTTGCATTTGTCTTCAAGACTTTTGCAGAAAATAAGAACGGAAACATGCTTGTAAATGAAAGAACAGGCTTCTGCAGATACTCAAAACAAATAATTTAACAGCAGCACTTTGTTAATGATTCACTATTTGTTCCTCCTCTCTCCCCTCCCCCAGTGGACTCACACTCCTCCCAGATGGAGTCGGCAGCTAAAGGAGGACATGGGAGGAAAACCCAGACAATATGTGTCACCAGAATCCAGTTTCTACTCGGCGCTCCCCCCAGAGGC
The DNA here is from genome assembly GCA_008086565.1 of Thalassoma bifasciatum. Taxonomy (NCBI): domain Eukaryota; kingdom Metazoa; phylum Chordata; class Actinopteri; order Labriformes; family Labridae; genus Thalassoma; species Thalassoma bifasciatum. The sequence continues at coordinate 2,196 of RPOG01001273.1, forward strand.
CTGGAGCCCGAGGCCTGGACTACAAAGAGAGCTCAACACTCCCAGTTTACGTCCCACAGGGATCAGTCCTCGCTCAGTCTGACAAAAGCAATCAGCACATGACGCCGGGTATCAACATGTAAGAGGAAGCAGAGCTGCTGAGAGGAGGCGGAGTCAGCAGCACATGGACAAAGAAGCCTTTTAAAACAAAGAGAAGCTGTTATAATAGATCAATATCAGCTCATTCATATTAATAACTGCACCTCTAACTTCACTGCTCTGGCTCAAGGCGTCCCCCAGGGTTCAGTGCTGGGTCCCCTCCTCTTCATTACACACCTGCACTTTCACTTCCACTACTTCCCTGATAACACCCAGAATAATGTTTCCACAGAAACCCACTCCATGTTTAATGCCTGTTGTTGAAAAACATCTTCTTAGGTGCCATCTTATGAGACACAATGCACACAAAAGTGGCCTCTTGGGATTAAACTTGTAGAATACCCAGAAAAAGCAAATAATGGATCAAAACTGGTGAGAAAAAGAGTGAAAAGTATCAGGAATGGCCAAAGGAACAAAAGGTGGCAAGAACATTCAAAGAAGACCCTGAAAAACATCAAAAGGTTGCAAAAATAGTGAAACAAATAACAAAAAATGTAGAAAAGTGGTGAAAAAGACCAAAAAGCAACAAAATGTAGGATTAAATGTTAAAAATACCCAGGAAGTAGCAAAAAATGGGCCAAAACTGGTAAGAAAAAGAGTGAAAAGTGACAAAAATACATCAAAAAAATACAAAGAACACTTGGAAAAAACTTAGAAGGAAGCAATAACAGTGAAACAAGTAATAAAAATTGTTAAATGTGGTGAATTAGACCAAAAAGAAACAAAGTTGGAATAAAACTTGGAAAAAAGCAGCAAAAAATGGGCCAAAAGTGGCGTAAAAAGAGTGAAAACTGAGTAAAATGATCAAAAGCAACAAAAAATGGTAAGAAAAATTCAAAGAAAACTCTGAAAAAATGAGAAAGTGTCAGAAATGGACTTAAACTGGCCAAAAAAATGAGTGAAAATTGACTTAAATGATCAAAAACAACAAGAAATGGACTCGGAAAAAAGTCAGAGGGAAGCGAAAACAGTGAAAAAAAGGAACAAAAAATGGTGAAATGTGGTAAAAATGACCATAAAGAATCAAAGTTGGAAGAAAACGTGGATAACATCCAGTAAGTAGCAGAAAATGAGCTTAAACTGGTAAGGAAAAGAGTGTTAAATGACTAAAAGGGCCAAGAATAACAAAAAAGGGCAAGAAAATTCAAAGAAAACTCGAGCAAAAAAAGTGGGAAAGTAGCAGAAATGGACATAAACTGGACAAAAAAGGAGTGAAAAGTGACTTAAGTTATCAAAAGCAACAAAAATGGACTTGGAAAAAAGTCAGAAGGAAGCAAAAATGTTGGAAAAAGTGCCAAAAAATGATGAAAATGGTAAGAATGGCCAAAAGCAACAAAAAATGGCAAGAATTTTTTTTTTTAAAAATTGAAAAAAGTCAGAAGGTAGTAAAAGTAGTGAAACAAGTAACAAAAAAAATGGTGAGAAGTGGTAAAAAATAGCAAAAAGCAACAAAACTTTGCAAGAAAGCTGGAAGAAAACTTAAAAAACAGTCAGACAGTTGAAAAATAATTGGTCCAAAAGTGGCAAAAAAGAAATTTTAAGTGACTAAGATGAGCAAAAATCAGTCATATGTCACCAAAAGAAACGTCATTTGTTGTTGCCATGCAGTTTTCAATGCCCAAGTTCAATTTCTGAAATGTTTAAAAACATATAAGATGGGAACCTAGAAATAATCGCAATCAGATTATATTTGCAAATTTTGGTGCAAGTAAATACAAAACATTCTGGCGTCGAAAACATGAAATGAAACCAGGTTTGAGTTTTTATCTCAGGTGGATGGAGATGTGTTCAATCTCTGACTCGTCTGTTTGCTGCTTTCATGTAAAATATTCCCTCCACTTATTTCAAAAACATGTTTTCCACCTTGTTGCACTTTTTTATCCGTATTCTCGTAGACGCTGCCAGAGCTCACAGATGGACACCAGCCACAGAAAGATGACTATCAACACCTCAGTCACATCACGGCGCCCGTAACTTTCATAAATATGTTTGTCATAGCAACGAGTGTGAGAGGATCTCTGACACGGAGCGAGGAGGAGGAGGAGGAGGAGGAGGAGGAGAAGGAGGGTCGGTGGGTGATGAAGCTGCAGGAACAGAAAAGTAAAGTAGCACGTTCTCTGCTGCCAAAGCTCGGGGACTCGGTGCGTCTTCTTATGTGAAAATGTTTAATCCTCAAGAGGATTAAACGTCCTCAAAAAGAAATAAGGAAGAGGGAAATATTCCCGAGTCAGAACATTTCTGCTTCTTTTCAGTGCGGCTGTGGAGTCGACGTGAGTTCAGGGCTCAGATTAGAGCGGGATTAAGTGGAAATGTCAGAGTTAGTAATGGTAAAGGTTTGGATTAGAGGGGACGGTTAGAGACTGAATACAGTCACTAACAAGTCTGCAGCACTAATGCAAACATATGTGTGTGTATATGTGTGTATATGTGTGTGTTATTAGCCGCTCTGCTGAGCAGAAACATCAGCGTGTGAGTATCTTTGCAGCCACAAGTCATTGACACTCTCCTCACACTCCTGCAGCCTCCAGTTAGCAGAGGGGAGGGCTGAGGGGGAGGGAGGGGGGAGGGTGATGGAAGAAAGTGATGCCAGTTGATGCCAGAGGAAACAGACAGCTCAATCTCTCCACAGACTGAAAAAATCCTGCTGTATTTTCTCCAGCAGAATGAAAACTTCCTGTTTTCTTGGTGTTTTGGAGCTTTTTGGTGCTGGTGCATGTTTTTCAGCCCAGAAGCTACAAACGATATATAGATTTTTACATCACTCCCACATCAACGAAGGGGGAGGTTTTGGTTATTTACTGCATAAAAGTACAAAAATCACACTCTGAGTCCTGTCTGAAAGTCTCACAGGCAGAAAAATATTGGAAGAGAAAACACAGAGAGTATTTCTGACGCAGCGAAAGGTTTCTAATCGTTTTCATTCATGAAATCATTTCATCACAAACCACAACATACTCCAACATCTTAAATAACAAGACCTAAATTGCATGTTCAAACTAAAAAACGACAACGAAGGAATTGACAATGCCAATAAGCAGAGTTCAAACTCTAGAATTTCAGCAACAACTGCCAAGAAAATTGTTCGGGATGCAAAGAAAAAGCCACAAACATCTTCAGCTAAATACAAGACTCTGAAAAAAGTAATGTTGATTTTTCAGGTGTTATATCTGTCTCCATGGAGAGTTTGGGGGGAAACAGAGTGGCTGTAAAAGAGAAATAACCCCTGAGGCTTTTTCCAGATCCTCTTTTAGGATCCTGAGATTCTCTGAGGCCAGAATAGATTTATAATCCCAATACTGCAATATTTCTTTAACCTGAAATATATAAGAATGACAGATACATTTTCTTATCCACACCAGAGTTACTCAACCAAAGAGAAAAACTGTTGAAGACTACCTTTGTAAGAGAAACAATCTAAGAGGTGAAAAGGGGTTAAAACAGCAAAGAGTAGCAATAAAATGGATATAAATTAGTTTAAGGTGGCAAAAATTACCAGATAGTATCAAAAGTTGGGAGAAAACTTGGAGATTAATCAGAAAGTAGCCAAAAAAATTGGCAAGAATTGGTAAGAAAAAGAGTGAAAAGTGACTAAAATGGCCATAAGTAACAAAAAAAATGGCAAGATTATTCAAAGAAAACTCAGAGGAAAGTCAGAGGCCGGATAAAATAGTGAAATGAGAAACTAAAAATAAAAAAAAAGTGGTAAAAATGATCAAAATGCTACAAAAATTGCAATAAAACTTGAAAAATATGTGGATAGCAAAAATGGGCCAAAACTGGCAAAAAAAGAGTAAAAGTGACTAAAATGGCCAGAAGACACAAAAAAAGTGGCAAGACAATTCAAGGACGACATGGAAAAAAGTCAGAAGGTAACAAAAATAGTGAAACAAGTGATGGAAAAATGGAGAAAAGTGGTAAAAAATTACCAAAAAGCAACAAAACTTTGGAAAAAACATGGAAAATACCTAGACATTGGTCGAAAATGAGCTAAAACTGGCAAAAGAAAAAAAGCAAAAAGTGACAAAAATGGCCAGAAGTAACAAAAAGTGGCAAGAAAATTCAACGAAAACTTGAAAAAAAGTCAAAATTTAGCAAAAATAGTGAAACAATTACCAAAAAAATGGGGTAAAAATGGCCAAAAGCAACAAGTATTGGCAATTAAGTTGGTAAAAAAACGTTAAAAAATAGTCAGACTGTGGAAAACGAATGGTCCAAAAGTGGCAAAAGAAGACGTGTAAACTAACTAAAAACAGAGAAGGTGTAAAAGAGAAATGATTTTTAAAACAGTGAAGTTTGAGATCTAGGAGGAGGAAATGATAAATAAACAATTAATAGCACTGTTTTATATTTATTCTAAATATTATCCATGGTTTTCTGTTCTCTGGTAGCACTTAAAGTTCAGTTTTGTTGGTTTCAAAACATACAACAATATCTAAGTTTACTCATTGTGTTTTTCGTTTACGTTAATTACATTTTTTTCAAAAAGAAATTTAGTCATTTATTCCATCATCTAACCGTGTAACTGGATAAACTTGTCCATCCTGTGTGAAATAGCTTTCAACACTTGTGAGATCACACCAGAAAAGGACTCTGGGAGGCACCGGCACTATCTGTGCTAGTACGCTGGAATGATCCAGACGGGAAAAAAAGCAGCGTTGGAAGTTTTCCATCAGACATATTGCATTTCTTCTTTTTGTAACTGGCTCTAAAACAGCCCTTAGCTCATCCAGCAGCTCAAAAAGTCTTAGCTGGATGGATGATATGACTGTACTGTATTTATTTCTGAAAGTCCAAATATGTCGACACGACAACCTCAAGAACCTGAGAACAAGTTTAAGAGTGATGTGAGATTTTATAGATTCTTAAACACAAGCTGCAGGTTGTTGGTGGATAACTGTTGAATCTCAAATGCAAAACAAGAAAAGCATCAGTGGCATTTTGACTTATCAGTACGCTGCATGAAGATTGTGTGTTAAAGGTCAGGATCTCTAAAACTCTCCTGGTTTCATTTACTTTATTTCGCCTCTAGTCATTTCTTCTGTTTGTGTTAAAGCTGAATGTCAGAGACACCGTTTCCTGCAGAGTGAAATGATGTTTTGTCCTTTAACATACTCTAAATGTGCATGTGGCACCTGTCCACATCATCTGAATATTTTCCCCTGCAGACAGCTCCAGTTTGTAATGATTTGAAACGTCTGTGGCAGCAGCCGAGGATTGTTTGTGCGGCGTCTCTGTGGCGTCTGGGCGCCGACCTCATCAGCGCTGGCAGATTTATTTTACATACTGAGAGTCTGAGGCGTGTGGGGACAATATTTAAAGACGGACTCAGAGCCTGAAGGTGGAGCTGGGGGAGGAAATGTGTGCAGGACTGACACGCACAGACATTTAAAAAAGCAGAGGCTAAAATTAAAAAGTTTTTTGGCTCCAAAGAAGGCACTAAGGCACAAGTTTGGCTAAAGGAGAGCAGTTCAGCATGCATTTGGCTCTAAAGAGGTCACTTTAGTTTATTTTGGCTCCCAAACAGGGCTCTTAAAAGTGCATTTGGCTCCAAGGAAGGTGGTTTAGTGCAAGTCTTGCATTAAGGAGGGCACTTGAGTTTATGTTTCAGATCTTGAGGAGCCATTATTTATGTGTTTAAGCTCCCAGGAATGTACTGTAGTGTGTTTTTGGCTCTTGAGAAGCCATTTTTGTGCACTTAAGCTCCCAAGATTAGACCTTAGCATGTGTTTTGGCTTTTAAGAAGATACTTTTGTGTATTTTTGTTACCAAGATTTCACTTAACTGTGTTTTTTGGCTCTTGAAAAAACTATTTGAAATATTTTGGCTCCCGAGATTGCATTCAAGTGTGTGTTTTAGCACCTGAGAGGCCATTTTAGTTTATTTTGGCTCCCAATATTGTACTTAAGCATGTGTTTTGGCTCCCTTGAAGACCTTTTTGTGTATTTTGGCTCCCAAGATATCATTTGAGTGTGTATTTTAGCTCTTGAGGAGACATTTTTAGTCTATTTTGGCCCCAAGGAGGACATTTTATTATAAGCATTGTGACTCCTGAGAGAGCACTTTTGCATATTTTGGCTCCCAAGATTATACTTTAGTCTGTGTTTTGGCTCTTCAGAAGACATTTTTGCATGTTTTTGCTCCCTGGATTGCATTCAAGTGTGTGTTTTGGCTCTTGAGAAGCCATTTTAGCATATTTTAATTCCCAATATTGTACTTACGCATGTGTTTTGGCTTCCCTGAAGACCTTTTTGTGTATTTTGGCTCCCAAGATATCATTTAAGTGTGTGTTTCAACTCTTGAGGAAACATTTTTAGTCTATTTTGGCCCCAAGTAAGACATTTAGTTATAAGCATTTTGACTCCTGAGAGAGCACTTTTGCATATTTTGGCTCCCAAGGTTGGATTCAAGTGTGTGTTTTGGCTCTTGAGAAACCACTTAAGCATTTTTTGGCTCTCGATATTGTACCGTAGCATGTGTTTTGGCTCCCGTGAAGACATTTTTGTGTATTTTGGCTCCCAAGATAGCATTTAAGTGTGTGTTTTGGCTCTTGAGAAACCACTTAAGTTTTTTTTGGCTCCCAAGATTGTTCTTTAGTCTGTGTTTTGGCTCTTAAGAAGACATTTTTGCATGTTTTGGCTCCCTGGATTGCATTCAAGTGTGTATTTTGGCTCTTGAGAAGCCATTTATGCATATTTTGGTTCCCAAGATTGAACTTTAGCATGTGTTTTGGCTACACTGAAGACATTTTTGCATGTTTTGGCTTCCAAGATTGCATTTAAGTGAGTGTTTTAGACTTAACAGTGTGGTTTGGCTCTGAAAAACAAAATTTGAAATATTTTGGCTCCCAAAATTGCATCTTAGTCTGTGTTTTGTCTCTTGAGAAGATATTTTTGTGCATTTTGGCTCCCTGGATTCTATTCAAGTGTGTGTTTTTGCTCTTAAGGAGACATTTTGCTTATTTTGGCTCTAAGTGGGCACTTTAGAGTGTGTTTTGGCTCTGGAGAACACAATCTGGGATATTTGGCTCCTAATTCTGCATTTAAGTGTGTGTTTTTTCTCTCAAGTGGGCACTTTAGAGTGTGTTTTGGCTCCTCGGAGAGCAGTCGATCATGTTTTAACCAGCCAAAGAGGGCAGATTAGTGTGATTACAAACCAGGAAAGCTCTACAGCATGTGTTTTGGCTCCCAAGAGGTCACTTTATTGGTGATATAGCTCCAAGTCTGGCACCAAAAAGGTTTTTTTAGCATGCATTTGGCTCCTGAGATGGCACCTTAACAATTTTAGCTCCCACATGAACACTTAATTCTTATTTTGGCTCCACAGAGGAATCTTTAGCACATGCATTTTGGCCCCTGAGAGAGCATTTTTGCGTATTTTGCATCCCAAAAGTGTGTTTTGGCTCCCAAGAGGACAGTTAATTTTGTTCTAACCAGCCAAAGAGGCTGGTAAGTGAAGCTCCCTAACCATGAGAGCACTTTAGTGTGTTTTGGCTCCCAAGAGAGCACAAAAACATAGCACTGAGTTGGTTATTTCATAGCGTTATATGCCTTTAATTTATCACCATGAAAGAGTTTGACACATTTTTGCTGTCAAATACTGAATTTATCAAAGAAAAGTTTCCAGAATTGTGCAGCTGCGATCACCTGCTGTTTGTCAAAATCTGTCAGATTCTGTGTTTTTTATTATCGGAGCTGAAGTTTTAAGGATCGAGCTTTTAGGACTTCATTATCCTCCCGTTTGACGAACGAGTGTATCTGCAGAAATCCATTAATCTGAGCGCTGTTAAACATCCACACAGCGAGTGATGAGCCTCCAAGGCCGACAGGATAAAAATCTCCTGGTGGAGTGATCTCATAGCTCACTCTCTCATAAAGTGTGTGTGAGTGTGTGTGTGTCTGCTGCAGGTATGTGGGCTCTCTGTGCTTTTAATCCATGAATAAAAGAAAAGGTGGATGTATCAGTGGTGAGAGGAGGCAGCGGAGGAGAGAGAGAGAGGAATGCTTTCAGCTTGGACCTCAGGGTGGCCGTGACCCAAATGTCAACCTGAAAAACATTCAGAAATAAATTATGAGCAAAGAAAAGAAATAAAAGGAGTAAATTCTGCTGTGTGAGGTGGAAAGCAGATAATATCTGCTTCAGAGAGGGTAATTAATATCAAAAGGGAGTGTATTTTTCCTCCTATGGTGGTGGATTGTGTCTGATTTATTCTCACTTTGTGATTCAAAAATAAAAACCTGAGTGCAGCAGCGAGGCTTTTACTCTATAGAATAATAAATGGCTCTAAAAGCAGAGTTCATGAACGTCTGGGGAGAAAAATGTTCCCATCTCTTCTTCATCGCCTTTTTATAGAAAGTTATAAAGTTCAAACTTTAAAAGTTTCAATCAATCAGAGCTGACCTGCAGCTTTGTCTCCATCCAGACCTTTAAGATGAAAAGATGCAGCCGTCCCAGGACGCATCGATCACAGTTCAGGAAACACACCAGGAAACGACTGAACGGGGAACCAAATGATGATAACAGTCGACCTGCAAACATCCGGCATGTATGGATTCTTTTTCTCTCTGCAGCAGATTGATCAAATCCTCCTCACGGAGCCCAAAAATGCTTCTGAGCGCTGCCAAGTCTCAGATCACAGATGTCCTACATGTACGAGAGAAGCTCAGAGGGAAATATATAAAAATCTAAATATCAGTGTTAGTCATATCCGTCTCTCAGCCTGCAGCTCCAGACCACACTCAGCTTTTAAGGAAACATCATCATTTTCAGGACTGACCTTGTGAAATAATGATTCAAATTAAAGCTAAAGATGCATTTTAACCATCTGAGCTGTTTTTTCTCCCATCTCCCTCCATGGATGGACTTGGTTTAGTTCCTCCTAAATAATGCCCTTCTTTGCATTCATCCTTCTTTTAGCTTAGATTAATCAGGAGTCAGCAGGTTTTGGTGTGTTTCTCTTAGCTGGCTCGCCAATTATAGCTGCATTTTGACTATAGGAACCTCCCCCCAGAACTACCAGCCTCCCTCCCTCCCTCCACAGTGAGCCACCAGGGGGAGCAGTTTTCGTGGAGACTTCAGTTAGAGTCGACAGTCGCGTCCAATGATTATACAGTCTAGGAGTGAAACAGTCAAACTCAAAGTCATGTGAAAACTAATCAGAAAAATAATGCAACTTTGCATTTAGCAGTTTTACAACCATCCTACCTTAATTTTACCACCAAAAACGAGAACGTGCAGGTAAAAAAGGACGTTTGGTCAACCTACTCTTAGACCCTGGTTTCTGCAGATTCTCAAACTTGAATTTTTGATTTTTCTCTTTCTTTTTGCACGGAAAGTGAAGTTTTGGTGATTTGGTTTGAACTAGGGCTGAACGATTTGCAAAAATAATTTCATTGCGATTACTTTTTCCTAAATTGCAATCGGATTTCTGTGCAATTATCTCAAGGTTTCCATCTTGACATGAACTGTTAATCAATACATTGACATTAACATTAATTACAGCCCAACAACAACAACGACCCACTACCACTACAACTGGGACGGATTTTTACACATTTTAACCACTTTTACCTTCTTTTTCACACTTTTGGAACATTTTTTTAAACCTTCTGACTGTTTTCCAGGTTTACTCTCAATTTTCTTGCCAATTTTTGCCCATTTTAGACGCTTTTTGCTTCTTTTTTGCCACTTTTGAACTATTTTTGCAACAACCTGACTGTTTTCCAAGTTAAATCCCAATTTTCTTGCCATTTTTACCACTTTTGACCATTTTTGCTACTTTCTGAATTTTTTTAAGTTTCCATCCAAAATTTTTCTCGCTAAAGTTTGTTGCTTTTGGCCATATTAGTCACTTTCACTCTTTTTTTGCCACTTTTGGACCATATTTTTTGCAACTTTTAGAGTATTTTCAGGTCTTATCCCAATTTAAATGCCAAATTTTGTTGCTATTTTGGCAATTTTTACTACCTCAAACTAAGTTTTATTGCTCCTCTTTGCTGTTTTGGCCTCTTTTCTCCACTTGTATAGTTTCTTTTGTAAAGGTAGTTTCTAACAGTTTGTCTCTTTGGTTGAGTAACTCTGGTGTAGAACAGAAAACATCTGCTGCAAAAACTGAAGCTGATATTTTAGCACATTTCAGGTTATAGAAATATTGGGATTTAATCTAATTTGCGATTAATTTCCCAGCTCGAGTTTTAACCTGCTTTTCTATCAACAGTCGATCAGATAATGGAGCTGCAGCATCAGGTGTTTCCAGGTGTCTTCTTTTCAAAAACCCTGTTGACTTTCTGTGAGTCTGACACTAATAACGTCCTCGTCTTCGGAGCGTGACCGGCAGCCGTCATCTGACAGGAAGTTGCAGTCCTGGCTGATGGTTTCGCATCCTTTCGGCCCAAATTCTTCCCGCATCACGCTTCAAAAAACTGTCCGAGCATGAATTCCTCCAAAGCTCCGAGGGCTTTTCGTCGGTGCGAGGACTCTGACAGGAATCAATCAATCAATCCCGGCGGCGGCGGGCGGCGATGCAGAGCCGCGATGAGACATTGAACCTCACGGCTCCGACCTGAGCCAATCACAGCTAAGAACCACTCACACAGGATTGTAACCCACAATGCCGAGCTCCTGCAGACCTACTGAAGCTAAAATACGAGGGAGACAAACACTCTGACTCGAGAGCATGACAGGCGCAGCTATCAGAGTCGCACGGCGCGGATTATCACACACACACACACGCATACACACACATTTTGTCAGCAGACCTACTTCATTGGATGCTGGTATCAGCGGCTGATAGACGAGGAGCAGAGCGGAGGCTTACAGCCAGAGCTTTGAGGCAAATGGGAACTGAAATATTAACCTTTTAAAAGGCTTGGCTGCAGACACACTCCATTGTGCCAATCAGCTTTGAGTGAGTTTGACAAGGCAAATTGTCAGGGCAGAGTGTGTGTGAGAGTGTGTGTGAGTGTAAGTCACACAGACCCAGAATTTGAATTGTCACTCTAATCCCAGACAACCGTATCAAATCTGTCCCTGAATCACAATCCATCATTCAGCACCGAGCGACAAAAAGAAAAAAAAGATAATTTCAAAGCCGTCTGAAAATAAAGATTTATCCTAAAGAGAGGAAACACTTTTCTGATTCTTCAAAGGATTTAATCTGGAAAATGTGTTTGTGTGCAGATTATCCCAGATCCTCAGGTGAGCCAGAGCGGAGAGGTACGCAAATCAAACCAGGAACGACAAAAACCCTTTAAATCAGTCTGACAGATGTTGATGTAGACACCTGTATGTAAACACAAAAGGTACCTCAAGACTAATGTTTAAAGGTACCTAAAAACACACTTAGATGGAAACACACTTCAAATCAGGTGCTAAAGAGAGAAACAAGACAGACACTACAGGGAACCTTAACACGGACTACCCTCTTCCTCAAACAGACACTAAAAGGTACTCAAACACAAAAACTTAAAGCTGCACTCAGTCAGAATAAATACATTTGTACCTTAAAAAAGATGGTAAACGTAGATAAAAATGCAGCCAAAACCAACTTCTGTTCAAAAAACTTGGGGTACCGTGACACAAGTGCAAAGAGCAATATTCAAAGCAACAAGAAAGCGTTCCTTAAAACTGACTCAGAGGAGCCTTGAAACCAACATCAGACAGAAAAACTAACAGATAAAAAGAATAGTTTTCTAAGTATAAAACAAAGGGTACCCTGACACAGAAACTTGGCTTTAAATTTGAGATGGTGTACATTAGAACTGACATTTAATACCACCTTAAAACAAACAAGGAAAAGGAAATCTTACAAGTTTCTTCCCACGTGAAACTCAAAATATGAATTTTGGGGTACCATGAAACAAGCGCAGGAATAGAAACAGAAAAATGATCTCGAAAGTGTCTGAAGAATACCCTGAAACATCTGCTCTACAGAACCCCAAAAACACCTCTGACCTTTTATTGTGCACCTACATTTAGGGCTGAACGGTTTTAGAAAAGGATCTAATTGCGATTTTTCTGGCAGATACAGCGATTTCAATTCGATTCACGATTTTCTTTAAATCAAACTTGAGTGAAATTTTTACGATGTACAGTAACATTTACAAACTTGACAGAAAATTACATCAAACCATTGAAACATCAGAAGCTTTTACTCTAATGCGAGGATGAAAATAAAAACTGAAGGTAAGAATTGTTTCAAACTTTAAAATAAAAGGTCAATATTTTAACATGAAAAGTGGAAATTTTGAGAAATAAAGACAAAATTCTAAGACAGAAAGTTAATAACTTCCAGAGTTTAAGAAATCAATTTAACATTATGAGAGGGAGGCACCTGCCCCCCCCCCCCCCCTAGAACAAAGTTGTGCTACCCCTGTTATTAATATTCAATTCAAAGAAAAGTTAAGCCTCAACAGACACAAAAAGGAGATAAAAAGTCAAAAACATGGGGCCAAAAGTTTGCCTTTGCCTTTTTATCTCAAAATTTCTGACGTTATGTGTGCAAAACACACTTTACAAAAAGTTGAGATGAGAGATTTTGGTTGTAAAAGTCAAAATTATGAGATTAAAGTCAATAATTTGAGATATCAAAATAAAAGTAATAAGATTGTAAATCAAAACTTTGGGATAAAAAAAAAATTTAAAAAGGGATTTTTTGGAGATAAGGAGTCAAAATATTGAGGTACAAAGTCAAATTTTTCAGATAATAACTTGAAATTTTGGTACCTAAAGCTGCTTCTTTGTTGTACTTCAATGGACTATCTGGGGTTACTCAAGACAGACAGCAGAAACACGAAGGTACCTTCTTACAGAAACTTGCGAAAAACTTCCGCTTTATAATCAGAAGCATGATTGCACCTAAAAACAGACAAAAATTGATTATTGTATTATTCACATAAAACATCTTACACACACTTTGGGGTAACTAGAAACAGCTTTTGAGAACTTAAAACTGATGATTAATGTCCTTCAGAGAAACTTAGGAACTGTTCTTTATTGTATTATACCTTAAAACTCATGATAACAGAGAGGTGAAAAAAACTCTTAGGGGTACCTTGATACAGACACATTATTTACTTGGATCTGGAGCTTGGGTGCACATTAATATGTACTCCTAAGTCCACTTTAAAAGAGATCCTCAAGTATATAAAACAAGCACTAAAGTGTACCTTGACACAGATGTTAAGAAACTTTGAGGACACCTTGAAACCTGAGTTTTACTGCTCCTCACAGGAAACACCGAAGTGTATTTCATGAAGGATGTAACGTCAACATTGACAAGGATTTTAAAGGGAACCTAAAAACAGCTTTAATGACCATGAAACTGACACTACAGGTGATATTTAGATGAATTTATAGGTATTTGTCCGAACAGACGTAGAGATGATGCTACAGAGACACAGTCTGTATCACGGTACCCGTTTTTTTTCAGGAAAGGTTTTGTGTTGCCGAAGTTTTTTGTTTGGAAAGAGCTTTAACTTTTCTGTTTCTGCAAACATGAAACAACATTTTGAATTCCTAAAAAAAACCCCAAACATGCAGCTTAATTTTCTCTCGGCGCTGCAGCCGTTTCACTTTCAGCGTGTTTGTGTGACGGAGAGCAAACATTCAGAAGTCGCTCAGAAAACGCTTTGAATGATAAAGAGCTCGGGTATGGAGACGGATAAGAGAAAAGCAAAATGGTTCAGCTTAATTCCACACACACACTAACACACACTCTCACACACACACTAACGTCATGGCTTAAAACAGACGTACACAAAGTTAAGCTTCAGTTAATTGCTTCCATTGTAGAGAAGTGTCAGCGCAGCAGCATCCGTGCAATCCTGCAGCCATCCTAGAGAGGATAATCCCAGATACTGAGGCAGGCACCAACAGCTCGCTCTGAGCAGCAGACACACACTTCATGCACACACACACACACACACACACACACACATCTGGACTCGGGACGAAATTTGTCGACGCAACCCAGTGCCTCCAGACGCTCCTGGGCGACTCCACCTCCGTAGTCGCCGTCTTGCTGGACGAGGACGAGGTGTGCGAGAGGAAACTACAGTTGTGTGTCTCCTTCCAATGTCGGTTCAGGAGGTGGGGTTTGTGTGTGTGTGTGTGTGTGTGTGTGTGTGTGTGTGACACACACACACACACACACACACAGAACTCTGAATAATTCACCCGGATGTTGTCGTCTCTGGTTGGTTTGACCATATGTCAGATCGTGCAAGAGACCGAGACGCCACAGCTCACACTTCTGCTCCTAATGAGAGCACGGGCTAATTGAGACGGCAGATCGTGCATCATCTACACCAGATCAACAAGCAAACACACACACACACTCTCACACACACTCTCTCTCACACACACACACACACACACACACACTTGCATGGTCCCTGCTGAGGAAATCTTGGGACAGGAGTGTTTAAGACCATTGAAACAGACTTTTTTAACTTAATAATCTCTGATTCACTACCTGAAAGTTAACACAATTATTGCTAGAAAACTAAAATCTCATTCCATTGTTTCAAACTCACTCTATTGCATTGATCTTGTTCTGGGTTTTTTTTTTTTAGCAGTTTCTATTATTTACATCTCATTCCAACACTTTGACACAATTTAATTGGTATGATCGTATTCCATTGTTTGAGCACTTTCTATTGCTCTGATGTCCTTCTACTGCTTTGATCATATCCTATTGCTTTGATGTCATTCTACTGCTTTGATCATATCCTATTGCTTTGATGTCATTCTACTGCTTTGATCATATCCTATTGCTTTGATGTCATTCTACTGCTTTGATCATATNTTCTGGGTTTTTTTTTTTTAGCAGTTTCTATTATTTACATCTCATTCCAACACTTTGACACAATTTAATTGGTATGATCGTATTCCATTGTTTGAGCACTTTCTATTGCTCTGATGTCCTTCTACTGCTTTGATCATATCCTATTGCTTTGATGTCATTCTACTGCTTTGATCATATTCTATTGCTTGGATGTCATTCTACTGCTTTGATCTCATTCTATTGCTTTGATCATATTCTATTGCTTTGATGTCATTCTACTGCTTTGATCTTGTTCTATTGCTTTGATGTCATTCTACTGCTTTGATGTCCTTCTACTGCTTTGATCATATCCTATTGCTTTGATGTTATTCTATTGCTTTGATGTCATTCTACTGCTTTGGTCTCATTCTATTGCTTTGATGTCATTCTACTGCTATGATCTCATTCTATTGCTTTGATGTCATTCTACTGCTTTGATCTAATTCTATTGCTTTGATCATATTCTTTTGCTTTGATGTCATTCTATTGCTTTGATCTCATTCTATTGCTTTGAGGTCATTCTACTGCTTTGATCATATCCTATTCCTTTGATGTCATTCTACTGCTTTGATCTTTTTCTATTGCTTTGATGTCATTCTACTGCTATGATCATATTCTATTGCTTGGATGTCATTCTACTGCTTTGATCTCATTCTATTGCTTCGATGTCATTCTACTGCTTTGATCTTTTTCTATTGCTTTGATGTCATTCTACTGCTTTGATCATATCATATTGCTTTGATCTTATTCTATTGCTTTGATGTCATTCTACTGCTTTGATCTTATTCTATTGCTTTGATGTCATTCTACTGCTTTGATCTCACAAACAAAGAAGATCATGACGTCTAATTCAACAAAAACTCCTCAAAAATCTGTAACGCGCTGTTTTTCTGTGAACAAATCATCTTGATGTAAAGCAGTTTTGAGTCTTTTGCTTGTTTTAGTGATTTAAATTCAAATTGCACATGCTTCAAATTAATACCAGCAACTCTTCAAAGCATACAATCAGCATTTTTAGTGATTTAAAACATGTCTCATTTACAGCCTGGTGTGGAAATAAACTTTCAAACTATGCAAAGCTCCTTATTCTGTAACCTCTTATTGTTGTTTCATTAAAAATTCTAGAAAATTTAACAAAGAAATGATGTGATATTATGAAAAAAATGAAAGCAACTTGCAGTGCATGGATAACATTTCCAATATGACTCACATTTGCAAGCTTGTTAGTGCCAACAAAACACTCATAATGCCGCATGAATCCGCAGTAATTGTTCTCATTAACCTTGCTCTTTTTCCTGATTTACATCAAATCCAGTCAAAGGATGGAGAAAATGAACAATGCATGAGTCAGCTCTCAATAATTCTGACTCGTTTTAATATGTAAATTTGTAAAAAAAAAAAAAAAAAGGCTTCAAAACAAGGAGAAAGCTCTGCTCTTGAAATGTGACGCCAGCACTGAAGTGATAAAAACTGCAGCTCCTTCAGTGTTCACTTGATTTTTCATTTTGAATAACAGATGATTTTTCTGTTGGTTAAGTCCTCCTACGTGTCCCTGAGAGCTTTCAGCTTCTTTTTCTCCGTCATTCGTGTTCAGCTGCTTCATTGTGTGGCTCAAAACTGTAGATTAGAAACTTGAATTCTTCAAATGATTATTTTCTGAATGTCTCAGGTGTTTCACCCAAAAGAGTGGAAAAAAAAAATCTGCGTTTACACAGAAACTGCAAAACTGAAATCTAAGCAAGTCATTATGTCTTATTTTTAGTCAAATTGATTTAAGCCACATTCTACTGATAAGTCCTGGAAAATGTCTTATTTCAAGTTTTTTAAAGACAAAAATGAGGCATCAATTGCTTGTAACAAGTAAAACAAAAATCTGCCAATGGGATAAGATAAAAGATTCCTGTTTTAAGACATCTTTCTAATTTCAAGAAACTTCCCGTGCGATTTCATCTTATCCCATTGGCAGAGTTTTTTTCACTTGTTACAAGCAATTAACACCTATTTTTTGTCTTAAAAACTTGAAATAAGACATTTTTATGACCTGGTTTTTATGAATGTGGCTCAAATCAAGAAAAATAATTTAATTTTTACAACAATTAAGACAGAATGACTTGCTTAGATTTCAGTTTTTGCAGTGAACACAGAGGGATTGTAAATGCCACAGTACCATACCAGGCCTGTAGATGGCGATATAACTGTAGCAACTGTTTACATGACAACAGTTTAGAGGCTGAAGACAGAATTCTGCCGCCATTGTTACTGTTGTTGTTGTTTTCTGGTTCACACATGGCAATTTCAGTTGCCACATTGAAAGTGGAGCGTAATGTCAGTGTTTCCACTGAAAACTCTGGCTCTCTGGTTACACAGCAATGGTGAAACAAATGCACAGCTCAATACTACAACAAAAAAAGTCTTTACTCAAAAAGTAAGAACCAAAAATCACAGATATCTCTGTCTGAAGGTATCAAATCAAACCTCATTAATGCTGGAAAAACTCAGTAAACCTGGTTTTAAAATCACTTCATAAACATGGTTTTGGGAACACTCTTCATAAGAAAAGACCAACACATACAACGAAAGGGGCACAGGAGGAAACAATGAGGGCGGGGTGAAGGAAAAACAAAAGACGAGATTAAAGTAAAAGGTGTGAACTTCACATAAATGATGAAACATAACTGTTTTAATTGAATCTGAATACCTTAAGGCTACCTTTAAATCCCTGCTTTATCCGAGCTGAAAACACGCTCTTGAAGGTAAAAGTTGCCTGAAAATAACCTTAAACTGCTGCTTTGTTCTTCTTCTCCATGCACTCGGAGAGGTTTTTTCTTAAAGCAGACTGTTTGGATCATTAATGAGGTTTTAATGAGAAACTGAGGAGTTCTGCACAGAGGAAGAAGCTGATATATGAGGCTCTAATGAACACACCATGCTTCACGCTGCAAACACTGCAAACACTTATTTCCTGCACTTCTCTAACCACGTCTCATTTATTAACTCTAAAAAACTCGGTGAGATCTGCTAAAGACAAACACGACTTTAAGGGGATATTAAACATTTCTGATTCAGGTTTTTCCTCTAAATCTGATTCTGTGTTCCTAAAAAAAACAGCCTCTGATGTTTCAGAGCTTTGTTTCCCCCCCGTGATAGTGCAGCATGAGGATGTCGAGCAAAATTAGGAGTGCAGCGAATGTTTCTGACGTCCTGTTGGTTAAAATTATGCTTTAAAATCCAACGTTTTATCACTGTATTTGTCCTTAAATGCACCAAACTACTGTGTGTTTCAGTTTCTCTCCGCTGCAGTCATGGATCAGTGCAGATATCATCTTCAATGACACAGAGACAACTTCAAGCGTAAATAACAACTTCACGGTCTCTGGGCTTCAGGGGTGAATCTACAGGGGGGCAGAGGGAGGCACCTGCCCCCCCCTAAAACAAAGCTGGGCTACCCCTGTTACTAATATTCACTTCAAAGAAAAGTTAAGCCTCAACAGACACAAAAAGGAGATAAAAAGTCAAAAACATGGGGCCAAAAGTTTGCCTTTGCCTTTTTATCTCAAAATTTCTGACGTTATGTGTGCAAAACAGACTTTACAAAAAAATAAGATAAGAGATTTTGGTTGTAAAAGTCAAAATTATGAGATAATAATTTGAGATATCAAAATAAAAGTAATAAGATTGTAAGTCAAAACTTTGGGGTAAAAAAAAGTCAGAATTATTTTTTTAAAAAAGGGCTTTTTTGGAGATAAGGAGTCAAAATATTGAGGTGCAAAGTCAATATTTTGGGACAATAAGTTGAAATTTCAGTTTAAAAAAAGTCAAAGTATTGAGATAAAGTCCAAATTTTGACTCAAATACACAAAATTGTGGGGCTGAAGTTTATGAAAAACCTTTTTTATATCAATTTTTTCACTTTTTTTCAATGAAAAAGCTGAAATAAAGAGTTTAGTTTTGAGATAAAGAGTTGAAATTTTGAGATAAAGAGTTGTAGTAGTAGAAAGAGCATTTTTGAAGATGAGTCAAAATATTGAGATAAAAAGTCAAAACTTTGAGATAAGAAGTAAAAACTGTTTGGCTATAGTTGGGAAATTTTTAAGCCTTTTAATCTCATTTTTTTACTTTTTATGTTAAAAATTGGCCTAAAAGGTTGAAATTTTGAGTTAAAACATGTTACATACATAGAGTCAGAATTATTAGAAAAGCGGCAACTTTGGAGATAGTGAGGTAAAATACTAAAGAAAAAAGTAAAAATTTTGAGATAAGTCAAAATTATGGGGGGCAAAAGTTGAAATCTTTGACTCTGAATGTGCAAAAAAAAATACATAAAAGTTTAAATTTAAGTTGGAAAGTTGAAATTTTGCCCTTTTATCTCAATTTATTTCACTTAAAAAAGTAGAAATGTCACCAAAGCCAGTTTTCTATTTTGATATTTTTAACTACACAGAAATTGGCTTCAGTTAATTATTTATGTTTACATTATTTAAATATTTTCCTTCAAATAGGGAGGAAGACTTCTGACATATTCGCATGTCCGCCCCATAACTGCCCCTCTATTGTCTCCCCATCAATATTTTTCTAGATCTGCCCCTGCTGGGCTTTTATTTTGAAATCTACCATCAGCCGTTCATTGTCAGAGCGTCAGGTCTTCATTAAGGGAACAGTGATCTGTGTAATCATGTTAATCAGGGGCTGGTATTCAGGTGAGCTCTGCTGGAAATGAAAGGTTAAACCCTCTGAGCCACCTGTGCAAGAGAGAGAGAGAGAGAGAGAGAGAGAGAGANGCAATCAGACACCGAACTCCAGCCGCCTCACCGCCGTCAAACATATTTTCTATTTAAATTGCAATTTTTTCTGGTCCACTGAAGCTGGCTCCACCAAGTTAGGATTCAAAGGTGTGTTTCAAAGCTTCTCCTCCTCTATCTCTCAGTGTGTAATACCTTGGCTGCTTTCATTCCCTGGATCATAAGCATGGGAAGAGGGAGGGAATCAGGGGAGTAGAAATGTAAATGTAAATGTGAAGAGGAATACTGATGTGTTGCAGAGGAGGAAAAGAAACACACTTTTTTTTTTTTTAAATTCTGTCCACACATGTGACAGTCAGGAATGAACAAGTGGGAGATTTGTAAATGTGATGTCAGGTTTTGTAGGTTCAAATAAATCCTGAATGACTGAATATTGGTTCACATTTTAATAAAAGCAAGTTTTAAATTGAGAAAAAAAATGACTTTCTTTCTGCTCGAATGCAGCGAAGCTCTGTTTAACACGCCCAACACACACCTTTATCGGCCATCTTTAAAGTAATAGAGTTCACAAATGGGCTGCACTTGTGAAAGACAGTGTGAAATCTTATTAAGGTGATAGGGATATAGTTTAACTCTTCTAATAGTACAATTAATCATCAGACTGCATCCCATTTCTGTATCTCCACAGGAATCTCAGAAATCTAACTAGGTCTGGATTGTTGCACCGTTTCCCTTTGAACCAGTTCTTACCTTTCTGGTTTGTTAACACTTAAGGAGATTTCCTCAAAGTCATAATAAAGTTTTTCTTAATAGAGTTACAAAGCAAAAAATGGAAGTCACAAACCTTAAAGAGGGGTATTTGTGCTTTATTAGGCACTGTATTGTGTGTGTGGTGCCCCGTACTAGATTTAGATGATCTACAGCTAAAAATAGAACCTGTTTTCTCTCACTGGTGTTTCGGTAAACACTTATTTCATTCTCTGTCTGAAGTGTTTCATTTCAACTGCTGCCTCTTTAAGAACTCCACCTCTACAAACCCCCTCCTCTCTGATTGGCCAGCCGTCTGGAGCAGAGCTATAAGCAAACCGTAGTGTTTGAGGCCAGAATCTCTCAAATTTGTCATAAGTAAGTTGTGAGATTCTTATGTGATGACTTTGTAATTTCAGGAAGTCAAAAGAAGATCTTTTTATTTATTTATTTATTCTTTTAAAACAAAGAATTTTTGATCAGTTTACAGACAGATTCAAGGATTTCTACAACATATGAATATATCGAGGTTTGGAAATCTGCATGATTAGTCTGAACATCCCAGAATTGTTTCTTCGTATCAATGTTGAAATTATGGGAAAGCAGAGTATACCCCTCTTTAAAAGCTGAACAAAATGGGGTTACGATCCAACCATTAAAGCTCAGAATTTGAACCGTCTCTTTAAGGGGAAGTTTAATGGTAAAGGCTTGTGGTGATACACTCTCTCTATATCCAGCATGTTGGGGAGATTAAATATCAATAGTTACTATTTTTCTGCACTGCACTTGGTTGAGACAGGCTGTGAACGTGTTTTGAATCATGTTAACCACTTTTTTTCCATCTCTCAGAAACTAGGATGAGGGCTGCACGTTCAAGAAATGGTCGATTTTAGCTTGTGATAACTTAATGCTAGCCATGTTAGCACTAGCCGTAGTAGTAGCCTGGTCCAGGGGTTCCCAAAGTGGGGGTCGGGACCCCCAGGGGGGTCGCGAGATGCTGGAGGGGGGTCACGAGATGATTTCAGTTTAGAGGGAATATCCACAGCTATCCCAGACCACAACTAAGGTACTAACGCTGTTTGGCTCAACATACCTGTGTGAAAAGACTTTCTCGGCACTGACATTTGTTAAAAATAAATCTATAATGTATGTGAACGTGGAGGATGATCTCCGAGTGTCCGTCTCCAAAATTAAACCCAGAATAGAGTTGCTGTGCTCCACACATAGTGCCCATCCATTTTCATTAGGTGAGATAAACACTGAAACATATGTCCCAAAAAGTTAACTTGCACTGCAACAATGTTCACATTTACACCGAGCTACAGTTTATGACTATTACTTGAACTGAATTATTCTTGTTCTAATGTGGAAATGAAAGTATTGTGCCAAAATTGAGTTTGCACACGACTGCAACAATGTTCGTTCACAAATTACACAGAAATAACTTTGACACATTCTGCTTTTATTTCATGTTAAACTGTTACATGTAAAGTCATAACATGGTTTTCAGGCTGTTGTTTTTTTTTGTGTTGTCATAATGCCCATGTTTGGATACCCTCATTAGTGCATGTGTCCTATGCGCACGTTTATTTATGCTTCAGTCACCTCTGGGGTTAGTGGGGGTCACTAGTCTCTGCCACCTTTGTTTTGGGGGTCACGGGCTGAAAAGTTTGGGAACCCCTGGCCTTGTCGTAAAACTTCAATTCTTTTGAATGGAATGAAAATTCTTTAAAGCTACAATTCAAAAAGCTGCTCTTATTTCTTCAAAACATGGCATCTATGCCACATTGTGCACAGGCAAATGGCATCTCTTGAGGATCAGTGGTTCCACTGGTCTCCTATCCACTGCACGTCCTCCTCAGTCACGGTGACAAAACCATAAATGGTGAGTTGGCGCACCAACTACTAACTCATTAAAGTAAGTGAAAATTACTCATCATAATAAGTAGAAAAAAAATCAAAATATCAAAACAAGGTAGTATCACAGAGTTTTAAATAGTTATAATAAAGAAAAATACATTGAAAACCTTCATGTAAACAAATGAAGTGTAATTTAATTTAAAAAATAAATAAATTGCATTACTTCAACTGATTGGTTAACCAAACCTTTCCTGAATCTGAGGTACATTTTTCAGTACATTTTAGTAGTTTTTCTTTAGATTAACAAGCCCTGTTATATTATTCTTAATGTTAGTGAGGCCAAATTCCCCTGAGGTTCCTCAACTTCTCCTCTCCCCACTTCTCCACAAAGCTTCTCCCTGTCACCAACAGTTAAATTACAGCAATGAAAGCAACAAAATGTGTTTTTCTCAGAGTGGAAAAGCTCACACGAGTTGACAGATACGATGAAAAAAAAACGCTGACGATTTGGAAAGAGATGAAATAAAAATACTAAAACCCTTTAAACATCCACATTTAAGTGAGGACTATGTTTTCATCTTTCAACCTTTTTTTTTCCTCAGTGGAGCTGGTGGAGGTGTACAAACAGAGCTCAGTGACAGCGTACATATTTTTAAGCTCTGGATACAAGAAGAGAGATTTAAATATCCTAAACAGATGCTGAAAAGCTTCCAAGGATGTAAGGAAAAAAACAAAAAGAGCCTCTACTGAAGACTTAACTGAGCTACACGTTCTATAAATGTACTTCAGCCAGAGCCAACAGTAAAACATTATGTGTGTGTACATCTATCAATCTTATCATCCACACAGATGGATGAGCGCAAAGGCTATCTGGTTCCTATATACTGAAGAAAATAGTATACATTATGCATAGGCAGGAGATAAACCTGTGTTTTACATCAGGGTGAAGCTGCAGTTTGCATTAGTTTATTGTAACCCTGCATCATAATGTGAAGTGTGTTTGCACAGGAAGAAGAAAGCAAACTGTTAAACGGTGAAATCTCTGACTCTTTCCATCTTTATTTTCTTGTTTATGATTTTGCTCTTCGCTGCAGCTCTCCAAGGTCAGTGAGTGCGGTCATATTTTCATTCTCCATGTGTCAGAAGGAAACACTCTCATGGTATGGTTATGCACTAACATGTCCACAGAGAGGGAAAGAGAGAGAGAGAGAGAGAGAGGTGGTGGCATGTATAAATGATTTCCTCCACTTCCCTTTATGTGCTCAAATGTTATTCCTACATGCATCTCCCTTAATGCACCAGTCCTGTGACATATGTGTGTCTGAAAGTGTGTGCCAATCCTGTGTTCCTGTGACATCTGCACACTTCTGTGTCTTTATGTGTAATTCAGTGTTGCATGGGAAAATATTCATGTAACCGTGTACTCCTGGCTTCTAAAACCAAGTGCAAAGATAAGCGCAAGCTGTTCTGCAACATCTGCACAATGCACAGACAGAACATATGCACACACACATCTTTACACACATCACACATATTATGCACAGACTTATGTAAACACAAATGCTGATGGTTTTATGGTGTGTACTGAATAAAAAACAACAAAGAACAGTCTGTGCCTTTTGTTTGTGGGGAACTGTAAAAATGTGCAGCATCAGCAGACGAGGTGACTTATTAAAAATAAAAGTACTCCAAGAAAATAAAAATACCACTATCTAGCTTTGAATGAATATTATCACAAACAGCTTAACCCATGTTTAGCCTATACCCCATGTTTTAGCCTTGAACTTGTGTTGTATCTTTTGACCTGTGCTCTATCACTCTCCTGTTGAGCTTTCTTCTGCTCTTCTTTTGTCTCTTTTCAAGCTTAGTGTCCACGATTACGGCTAAAGAAATCACAGAAATTGTTTTCAGCAGAGAAAAACACAGATGTCTCTTCTCACTGCTAAACTTTGTCAGCTGGCGTGGTGTAGTGTTGCTGTAGAGGCTTCTGCATGCTGTAAAACAATTTGGTCAATTCCAACACACACATCTTTACATACACCACACATATTCAGACTTATTCAAACACAAATGTTGACCGTTTTAAGGTGTGCGCTGAATGAAAAACCAACAAATAACACTCACAGCAGATGGGATGACTTATTGAAAATTAAAACTAATCTTAGAAAATAAAAATACCACAGTCGAATATTATCCCAAACAGCTTAACCCATGTTCAGCCTATATCCCATGTTTTAGCCTTGAACTCACAAAAACTACTCCTGGAAAATGGAAATACCACAGTCTAGCTCAAGGGTTCCCAAACTTTTCCGCCTGTGACCCCCAAAATGGCAGCGTTGGAGACTGGCGACCCCCTGCTGTGGTACAACACAAATGGACCAATCCAAAAACAGACAAAAGAAAAACAATGAAAAAACCCCAGGATACTTAATTTAACTCATCAGTAGAAAACTAACTGACCGTTCACTGCATCAAACTTCAACAAAGAAATGTGAAAAACAGATTAAAAAAAATTCTGTTTGCATAATTTCATATTATCTTTAACCCCTTTTTTTTGCTTTGATTCTTATGGTGAAAGATAAAATGTGGAATTGTTCATAGTTTTTGATTTTGGGACACATTCCACGACCCCCTATCAATGTCTCGCGACCCCCCAAAGGGTCCCGACCCCCACTTTGGGAACCACTGGTCTTGCTCTTACTTCAAGGTTAAATTGTTATACCTTGTATTATGAACCATCACTTGAAATTCTTTTTAATGACAAATAACCAGATGTTAAGTAAAACATGAGTCTTTCAGTTAAACTTCAATAACCAGTATGGCTGGAACAACCTAGACAATCTTTCATCTTAATGGCACTAATCAATGATTGAACATAAGTGATGAACCTAGGGTGACAGGGTTTTCTAAATCCCCGCCAACCCACTATGTAAACAAATCCATGCACTGACCTTACGGCTTTCAAAAAACAAAACATATCTTTTTAAAATTGCTTTCAACTGTTGATCTCTTTGTTGTTTTATTGTTTTAATACTGTACTGTGTTTTGTTTGTTTGTTTCATTGACTGTATATAGAATGGAGAGCGTGCTTCCGCCTGTCACCGTTCTAAGATTTTGAAGCCAAAAAAAACTCATTTCTCTAGCCGCCATTGTGCAGCCAGAGTCTGCGCAGTAGAGAATTTCCGGTGGAGCCAAGTAAAAAAGAGAAATAAAAATATTTATTTCATCTTCTTCAGAAGGTTTAGTCTCCTTTTGGCTCTTTCCCGAAGTTTCTTATATCCCCGATAAAAACTACTCATGAACGGCAGCTGTCAACTATCATGAAAAGAAACTTATATCGCGGTTTTTAACGTCCAATAACTAATGAGAAACTAACTTCTCAGAAAAAAAACACCTGAACACCATGCAGCAAAATGACATCATCATACCACCTTAGCGTAAAGATGAGAGAAACGTTTCTACCAGGTTTCGTAATTTATTAAAGTTTTCCCGGCTCATATCTGGAATACATGGGGAGGCGGGGCTTATGACCTATACTGCAGCCAGACACCAGGGGGCGGGGCATCTGCTGGAGGCTTCAGTTTGAGCCGAACGTCGTTACGTCCACTCATTATACAGTCTATGGTTTGTTTGCTTGGCTAGCTGCTTTTATTTTGTCATCCTGTCTCTGGGTTTCTCTTTTATTTACTTCCTGTTTTGTAGTCACCGTATCATTTGAGTACTTTTCCCGTCCTCATTGTTTTGAACTGTGTCCTTCACCTTTTGTGTATTTAGTGGCTGTCTTTCCCCTGTCCCATTCCAGTTTGTCTTGTCTCAGACTTGTGTAGCTTTGCTAATAAAAGAGTAATGTTAAACTCAAACTAAAAAACAGTCTTATAAGTAATTCAATGTGTGACAATTCATATCGACTATTTAACCCACTGATTTTCTTCAGTTCAGGTTGGCGAAGGAAGACTAATCAGTATTTTGGATTTCCAGGTTGACACCATCATGAATTATTCACTTTTACAGAATTAGTTTTTGGGTTCATGCATGTGTAGCTACTTTCTTTTGCATCGTGTTTGCGAGGTGTAGCAATCACAATCAAACGCCCTTCATGCAAGCAAACCTCTGACTTTTCCAACAGTGTGGGTCGCATTCTGACTTAATAACAGCCATCAGTGCTCGCAGTGTAAACTGTAAACTCATTACATCAGTGAGGAATCTGTGCCCGCATTCACGTGTAATGTGGTGTGTAGTATGTGTGAGCCATGCATGAGAGAAGGTGTGTGTGTATATGTGTGTGTTTGTGTGGGAGACTGTCTCATTAACAGTGTTGTTTACTGACAGCGTTTGGAAAAAGATGTGAGAAGGAGAGAAACAGAGACTGTCTTCCAATCATTTAATTTTAATTGAGCTGACAGCACTTTCAGCCTCATTCTCTTCAAATTCTCGCTGCTTCTGCGTCTTTTTGCAGTTTGTCTTCCTCCGTTACTTCTGGTATTCTGCATTCTTCTCAATCTGCCTTTTCTTTCTCCACCATTTCTGCCAAGTTCCCTCACGAGCATGTGTCCCCTTGGCCCGAGGACGAGGACGTTCCCAGCCTTGGCCGGACCTTTGACGAGCCGCCGTGCCAGGAGAGCCTGTATGACTGGCAGCGCACAGGGTGGGCTGCTCCAAGTCCATCACTGCCATGAGGGGGCGGGGGCCGGGGTGGGGGCGGGGGTGGGGGCTGAATCGGCTGAATGGCTGCAAACTCACTTGGGTGTGAAGCGAATGTCATTCCGGCTCTTTTCATTCCTAACTCCATCTGTATTTATTCCAAATGGTTTATACTGTGCTGTAACCTATTTCTGCTCTTCCTTTTGGTTTTTTTGAGCGATGCAAGCTCTAAACAACGGGAAAAAAAATCTACCAAGGCCAGAATCACGAATGCTAGATTTTAACATTTTACAGTGAAGCTTTAATATCTGATTCACACCACTTTTAAGAGGTAAAACATTATCTTTTGTGATCCCTGTTGGAGAAATTTACTTGTTCTAACAGCTCACGATAAGATAAATAAGTGAAACTATCAAGTAATGAAACAGAAAAAGTAATGGAGGAATAAAAGGGTATAAAATTGACAGTTTTAGAAAAGAAAATGTATAATATCAAGATGTTCTTCACAATGAGTAGACACTTGAAGTCTCTTATTTATCAATTTACAACCTTAATTTCAATGAAGCTGTTTAAAACTCTAGAATCAAAGACAATATATTCATTGTTGGCAATTAATTCTGGTTCTGTTGTTTAACCTAGCCACTGTTTTTCCCCCTTATTTAAAAAAAAAACATTTTATTAACTATTTGTTTGTATTAATAGTGTTTTTATCAGTCATGTTTTTTCGTTTGTACAGCGCTTTGGTCAATTGCCGTTGTTTTGAAATGTGCTATATAAATAAAGTTTGACTTGACTTGACTTCAAACTGATAAACTTAATTGTTCCCTTGCAAATATTTACTCATTTTGAATTTGATGCCTGCAACACGTTCCTAAAAAGCCGGGACAGGGTCAACAAAAGTCTGGGAAAGTTGCTGAATGCTGAAAAAAACAGCTAACAAATATAAAAACACAGCTCTACAACAGCCACACAAGGCTAAGGGGAAAACACTGTTAACTGGAGAGTGGACTTGAGAATGTTGGCTAATCTCTGCAGCTGAATCCTCCACACCGATGAACAAAAAAGCTGAGCAGCTCACACACTCCTGCCTGGTAGCTCCTCACAGGTGCTGCAGATCCTGTAATCAGCTCCACTCACTCACACACAGGCACACCACACAGCTAGACACATCCACATTAGAAAACACACACACATGAGCATACACATGCCTGTGTAACAGTCAACAACTGCGTGAGCAAATAGTCCAACACTTGAACAACAATGTTTCTCCATTTACAAGGAAGGATGTAGGATTTCATCATCCACAGTCAATAATATCATCAAAACGTTTGGAGAATCTGGAGAAATCTTTGCACGTAAGCAGCACGGCTGAAAACCGGCATTGAATGTCCGTGACCTTTGACCCCTCAGATGGCACTGCATTCAAAACCAACATCATTGTGTAAAGGATATTAGCTCATGAGCTCAGGAAAGAGTTGCCGTGGAGAGTTGTTGAGAGGTGAAGTTGTGCTGTGAGACGTCAAGAATCAGTGTAAAACAGTGTTTGTCATGAGCACTTTATTTTACAGCAACACTGGTTTTTGAAAACTGTATGTGGTGCTAAAATAGCAAACAGGGTTTCATTTATTTTGGGTTGAACAGAAATTAAAGCTGGCACAACTCTACTGAAACGAGAGAGCATGCAGTGATAAAATGAACATGAACTTGTCCATATTTTTGGATTGTGAACTGAGTTCAAAATTTTCAGAAATAAACTATAAATATGAGCTGGTTTGTTTTAATTGGTGTGAACTGATCTTTGAGCCTCTATGTGAGCTGCCTGGCACAACACTGCTCTTTCACATGAATGTCCCATTTCATTAAAACAGACTGAAATTTGACAAGTTCTGGCTTCTGGCAGAATCTGTTAGTAAGCTAATGAAAACACTCTGTTCTAAAATTAGCACTAGATCTTCACAAGACCTGCTGAAATAATGAAGTTATTACATGAGGATTTCCTGACTGGTTTGTGACACATTATCGTGGTGAGGCCTCAAACACTAAGGTTTGACCATAGCACCACCCAAGACAGGCCTCCATGGCTGACCAAGCAGAGGGTAGGGGGTCTGTTGAGTGGGGAGCCTTAAAGAGACAGTGGCCAGTCAGAAGCTGAAACAAGTGTTTTCTTTAACACCAATGTGAGAAAATGTTTTATTTTGAGGGGTAAATGGGGTACAAAAAGGACAGTTTAATGTCTAAATTTTAAACATAAGCTAGAGACCTATTTATTCAGCCGGGTTTTTCTGTGTTTTTTTTTCAGGATTTTGTGATTTTATGTAGTTTAACCTTTTATTATCTAATATTATCGTGCCTCTTTTATTATTGAATTACCTTATCAACTGTCCATTTTTCCATTTTTTTTTTCTTTTGATGCTTTTATTTATTTATACTCAAATCTCTCTATTACCCTTTTAATTTTTTTTTCATCTTATGTTTTGCCTTATAACTATGCAAACTATTTACTATCTTATTTCCATTCAATACATCTGCATTTTATTATTATTTTCACCTTTATAATATATTTTAGTTGTGTGCATTGGTCTCCTCTGTAAAATCTTCCCTTCAACTATGTTTTTTTTTTGCCCTTTTTCTGTTTTGTATGTATTTTATGATTTTTTTTTTTTTATTCAATCACTGTAAAGCACTTTGAACTGCATTTCATTTGTATGAGAGTTGCTGTAGTTTTAAATTTTACTGATTGATTGGTTGATAAATTGAACACGATACCCCTCTTTAAAATGTCAGTTTGATGCCAGAATCAAAACATAGTTTCTCATAGAGTGTGAGTGTTTTCCATGCCTTTGCTTTTTTGCAAATGTGTCACTGTTTCAAATTTAAGAATATATAGATGCTATATAATATTTTTAAGGTTCATTTGTTTTTGCACTGTTTTAAATTTCATTCACGTTTTAATGGTTGAGATGAAAGCAGCTTTTACACACACTGATATGTTGTTGTGTGACCATGTTGTCCCATGCAACATTCATGTGCATAAGCACTGTGTAAATCCCTCTATATGTCCTGATACATAAATAATGTTTATAATAGCACCCTGGGTGAAGATGTGAGATCGTATCCCAGCATCTTGCCCCACATGTGAGCTCATTTCCTCTGCAGAGAAAAGTAGAGGAGCAGAGTAAAAGTATCAATCCATAATTCACCACCATCTGTCCGCAGCACATGTTGAGTATTAAAAGCAGTCTTGTAGCCTCTTCTCCTCCCACTCCTCCCCATCTCCTGCTCTCTCCCTTCCACTTGCTGCTCTGTACTCGCTGTTTTCTAATTGTTAGTTTTCTCCAGTCTTACTCTTTTTCTTCACACATTCTTTCTCACACGCTTTCGTATCAAACTCTCCCGTCCTCGTCTTCCCTGTTTCATTTCCATACTTGCTCTCTGTGTCTCCGGTGTACAAACTCTCCGCTCTCACGCGCTCGCGCTGTGTTTCTTGTATCTGTTTCTCACCACCCACTCTTCACGGTGAACAATATGCTGCTCACAGCTTTCATCTACCTGAGGGCCAATTAGCATTTTCACAACTTATCAGGGCTTTTGTCTGAGATCGTGTTCATGTTTTTTCCCCCCCTCTTCCTTCAATTAGCTCACATTTTACAAAGACACGCTGTGAATACATGTGCTTTTCCATTTCAGGCTGAATTATATTTCTTCCTATCTGTATTCAGGTAAGATTGTCCTGACCGTGGATCCATTCAACCAAATCTCCCTTTGATGACATTCAGCTGGCCAGAAAAGTTTGAGAACTGAGTAATTCTGCAGTGATCAGTTCAGACCTGAGAGTCTATCAATAAAATGAAGGTCCATGTTACTTTTGCTCTGCTTGGTGAGGTTGGGGTTGGTAGATGAGCTCTGGTAGGACTTCACCGTTATGTGACTGCTGATGAATACATCTCATTGAGGCTTTGAATCCTGTAAAAGGTCAAACCCTCAAGTCTTGTTAGTTGTTCCTGAGGCATCATTTCCTTCCCTCAAAGCCATCTGAGTCGTGTGCCGATACATTTAGGGCCTGAGTGATGACCACAGGGTCCGTGACGACCCTCTTGAAACCTTAAGGATTGATCTTCTTTCTATCTTAATTTCTTTCACGACTTTAACCCCAAATTGCGTGCCTTTGGTTTGAGATAAACGCAATCAAACTATGTCCTACCCCCCAAAGGAATGAGAAAAATGTATGATTCTGGTGTTATTGACTTAAAACTGCATCCCCACCAGTTACTTTGAGCTACAACTCAGAACTTTCTGTGCATAACTATCATGTCTAGATCTACAAACAAATTAAGTAAAGAAAAAAAGAAAACAAGGAAGAAATCACTCTCTTATGATCATACTGATTTTCAAAGAGGAAGTTATGAAATTTGACCTTAATGTCAGATTTGTTTGTTTGTTTGTTTACTTGTTGGATCTTAATGTCTTCTTGCTTGTTTGTTTGTTTGTTGGATTTTTATGTCTTTTTTCTTGTTTGTTTGTTTACTTGTTGGATTTTAATGTCTTTTTTCTTGTTTGTTTACTTGTTGGATTTTAATGTCTTTTTTCTTGTTTGTTTGTTTACTTGTTGGTTTTTAATGTCTTTTTTCTTGTTTGTTTGTTTGTTTGCCTTTTTGTTGGATTTTAAGGTCTTTTAATCTGTAAAGTGTCTGAGTATTTTGAAAAGCGCAATATAAAACAACTTTTTCTTCTAAACACACTCTTTCCTGCCCCCCACCCTAAGAAGCATATTTATTTATTTTATTGTTATTTAAAAGCACATAGATTAAAGGTTTTGTCTCACTTGGTTTCCTCAAAAAAATTCCCCCACACCACACCACTGCTTTTAACAACACCACAGAGGGTCTCTTAAAAGTTCAGGTCCAGGGACTTTGCTGGCCAATCAGGTACAGTGATGTTAGGGTTATGACATTGGTGTTCCGGACACAATGATATGAAATGTATTAATTCAGATAGACTGTTCAGTACCATAAACTCATTCCTAACACCTATACCAGCTGACTAGGACTGACATGTTGTTCACATGAACTATAGACAAGAATGTAGAGATGTTTTTTTTCTATCAGTAGTCTTTTGTTTATGACATAAAAATCAATCAGTGTGTATTATACTGTCAAGTAAAGGAACAATGTAATAAATGATGCAGTTTTCAGGCACTTGACTGGGATTTAGAATAATTCAAACTCAGTGTGTCACTGATGTAAACAGCTTTACCTCCCTGTGAGTGGAAACCTCTGACCACACACAGCTTTTTGTTCTCAGCACTGCTCCTGAGTTGCAGTGCTCGGAGAATCGCAGTAGGAGAAGCAGTACCATAACAGTGTGTCATAAACATAAACCAACCTTAACCTCTCCACCTGTGGGATCCTATGTGAGCAGGTACGTGTGTTGGTGTCTCATCAGGTGCATTGTGTACACTGACAAAGCAGCACCCTGTAAATGAGAGACTTTTGTAGTCCTCACAAAGTCAGAGTCTGCATTATGTGGGCGGATAAGTGTCTGTGTGTGAGTGTGTATGTGTGTGTGGGTTGTGTGTAAGCTTAGTACAGCACAGCAGCAGCCCACTGTTCTGTCTTCTTCACTATGTTTAGTACAGAGACTCTTCATAGCTGCTCTGCCTCACAGGGATGAAGAAAGCGAGAGGATCAGGCCAGAGGAGGAGAGGAAGAAGAGGGATAAAGTGGAACATGCTCGAGTGAAGCACGAAACTGAAGGTGCAGAATTGGGACATAAAAACAACAAAATAAATGCATTAAAAAAAGAAGGGAATTCTTGTTGTGTAAATTCAATTATGGCTTAAGATAGAGAAGTGAAGGTGCAGCCAAGGAACATCCAGGAGTGTGGGTTAATCTCTGACAACACTGGATCCCACTTGAACGACGACGGTTCCAACGAGGTAAACCACTGGTTCCCACTTTTTCTACCCCGCACTGTGAATTTTACATAACATGATGTGTTCCATAAAAACAGGACACTAGAATGCAAGAAATCTACTGTAATTCCAAAGGGTTCATATTAGGGCTGAAACTAACCATTATACTTATAATGGATTAGTTTGCAGATTATTTTCTGATTGTTAGATGAATCTGATATAAAACACTTTTTTTTCTTTAGTTCCCTTTACTCAAAAACTCGGATTCTGCACAATTACAATCACAACAGTGTAAAATAAAAAAGCACGAGTAACGGGTTATTTATCGGCCTGGCTCTTGTGTTCAAGTTGCCGTTCTGTAAGACAGCTGCTTGCTTTGGTGAACAAAACCTAAGGCAGGGGTTTTCAAACTGGGGGGCGTGACCC
Organism: Thalassoma bifasciatum; assembly: GCA_008086565.1. Lineage (NCBI taxonomy): Eukaryota > Metazoa > Chordata > Actinopteri > Labriformes > Labridae > Thalassoma > Thalassoma bifasciatum. The sequence goes on from RPOG01001273.1 coordinate 35,479, forward strand.
CTAGAGGGGGCGCAAAGTTATGACAGAGGGGGCACAGGGCCAAAGCAGTCAGAGGCTTGAGAGTGTGTTGGTATATGGGTCAATGACAAAAAGAGGGTCTAAAAACGTATTTTTTAAAAGTTCTTTGAAAATGGATAAAAAACATATTTCTGAGTGAAGAATAAAGTTCTCTAACAGATTTCAGTAGTTGACCAACATTTCAAAGTTTTTAGGTTCATTATTTTTTAGTATTTTTAATTTGAGCACCCAAAAATGTCAGGTGGCGCAACCAAATATATGAAAATATATTTATATGTTCCTGTTATTTTTTCTGTGTGAAATTATTGGCAAGTATCTCTCAAGTGTCTGTAGTGACTCATACATTTTCATTTTGTGTGTTTCATTTCTTTTATTTGTGAATAAGATAAATAATTTGATGTTAAAATAACATTTCACATTATTACATTGGTTGTACCACCTGACNCTGACATGGAAATTGTTCCAGTCACCAATGAAGTGAAAAAACCTTTTTTATCAGTATTTCAGAGAAATCTACAAACTTTTCCACTTGGTCACAAATGTCATTTGGGCTCCTCTGGCTGATGCAGTTTCCTGTTTCCTGTTTTATTCTCTTCACTTTAAAATAAAAGTCTAATGTTACGGTTGCACCACCCTGACATTTGACAAGGTGAAAATTACAGGACAAAAGTTTTTTACATTTCTCAACAGCTTTAAAATTCTTTTTATTTGCAAAGAATGTTTTATTCAAAAAGGTTCAAACATAAAATAATGCCACTGTATTTTTTATTTCCATTTACAATAACTGACATTCAATTTTTAGAGTTTAATTACTGTGGATACTTGTCAGGACGGTTGCACCACCTGACATTTTGGGGGTTTGAGGCACCAAAACACAAAAAAACATGTTATATTTTAATAGTTTAGAGATGTGTTCAAATAAGACAGGTTTCATAGAATAAAGAAATACATGTGATGAAATACTCAATTCATGATGGAAGGAAATATTGCACTTGGACACAAAAAAGGGACGACACGTCATTGACCCATATACAGTAATTACAATTTAAAGTGCACATGTTGCAGTGTCATATATTAATTCAGCCATGAAAGTGAAATGTCCTTTATTTGTGAGTAAGTTGATGTTTTCTGGAAAACAAAAAGTTAATGCACAGAGCGAGGTTTATTTATTTATTTATTTATTTTAATCTTTTAAAAAAACATGTTATTTTGCAATAATTATATATATTTTTTTTTTTGCTATTTTCTGCAAGATAAGGGTTAGGTCATAGTTCACATACTTTTTCTTGCAGCTGTAACTTTTTCTTCTTACACAATTCCCATCATTCACATTTCTGGTAAGATCTTGTGCCTGCATTCTCCATCTGCACTTGGCTCTTCCTCCTGTTTTCCATTTTCCTCTGTAACCTTTTGAACCCTACAGAGCCTGAAGAATCCCTCATTTACTCAACATGTGTTCAAACCCTGATGAGTGAAGTAGAAGCCTGCTTGACTCTGAAACAAGGCTGAACACCAGGCTGTTGTTCAAAAAGCCTGGAGCTTTTCTCAACACAAATTTAAATAAAGAAACTGTACAGCAATGCAAACATGCAAATAAATATAGATAACAGGAAATCTGCCGTATAACATATATATATATATATATATATATATATATATATATATATATACCTAAAGATCCTCAAAGACAGCAAAGAAAGCTCCATAACCCATATCTTTATTTGGAACACTCATTTCTTTTGTTTACAGTGAAAATATTCTATAACACAAATAATAATAATGTATAGGAGCCCATTTCCACAAGTTAAAAATATATAATAAATCACTTGGCTTGGTTGACTGTGCAGCTGGAATTTTGAGATGAAAAGTCAAATTGATAAAATAAAATTGATCATAATTTCTAGAGTTTATCTCAAAATTATACTAATCACATCAAGTAATAATCTCAAGATTTCATTCATAATTTTAACTTTTTATCTCAATTTGAACCTTGCTATCCCAAAATTTTGACTATTTATCATACAATTTCAACTTTTAATCTCATAAATCTGGCTTTTAATCTTTGCATTACAATGCCTTTATCCATAAATTTCAATTTTTTAATGTCAATTTTATTTGTTTATTTTTTTTACTTCATTTAACTTTGACTTTTTATTCAAGAATTTCTATTTTTTCCCCCAGAATTTTGGCTTTTTTTTCCCCTCATGAATTTGATTTAACTATCTTTAAATCTGACATTTTATCTCAAATTTTGGCTTCTTTTCCTTATGGTTTTGACTTTTTTTTTTCTTTAATTTTGACTTTTTATTCTAAAATTTGTCCTCATTATGTAAAAAAAAAAACAACAACAACTTTTTATCTCATAATTTTGATTTTTTTTTCTTTATCACTTTGACATTTTATCTCCAAATTGTAGCTCAATATGGGCCAAAAGAGACTCTGAATGGAGCCATTTCATTTTAAGTAATTATTTATTTAACTTGTGGGACATGGGCTCCCATAATAATGCCGCACTACATGAGTAAACAAACAGAAATACACCCACCTGCTGGAATAAAAAGAAACATACATGTCTTTCTCTTATGCAAAATTATAAAAATCACCGCAAATCTTAGTTAAAGTTTAATATAGATGTCCAGGTGTTTAATTAGTGCACATTTTCCTGCTCAACATCTTTGACAGGCTGGTGCAACAGAATAGTGCCAGGACTTTTTCATAAATATCAATGATCTGCAGGGCAAGCTGAGAAACATCCAGAAATTTAAGGGGGTTTCATAAAATCCCCCTGGATATATATTTTTTTTGATCAAAAGGAAGGACATGTCAGTGTAAAAGAGGACGTTAGTTCACCCTCAGTCACAGAAAAATACTGAAGGACTTCAAACTTTTAGAAACTACTTGTACAAGTTTAAAACAATCACATAGTTTCAAAAAGAGGGTTTGAAAACTCCACATCTATTTCTATCCTTAAAGTAGCCGGTAATAGCTATAATTCTTATCTGAGAGACTGTGTCACTCTTGGAATAAAGGCCTGAAGACTGAAAAGGCAGCACAGAGGGGAACAGACCTGTGTTCACATCAAGACTGGAAATATGTTTTTTAGCCCTTTTGTTGATTTTTATCCTCCACAGCTTCGTTCTTTGACTGGAAAAAATGCATTCATCAATGACGAATCATTTTGAACTTTTTGGCTGTCGAGGTTTATTTCTATTTTTCAGAACAGTGATTGGCAAGGAGAGAAAAAGATGGAGAGCTGAAAGAGTTTGAGGAAACATGCTGATGTGTGTCGTTCATTGTGTCGTGAGTGAGAACTGTGAGTACGTTTGCTTCACTCCAGTCCGTCATTAACGTCTTCAGAGGAGAGTTTAATGGCAGTGGTTCTGTGATTGGACTCACTGTCTTTATCACTAAGAAGAATTTAATAGTAGCACAATGCTGCCGCTGGATCATTGAACTTTGGATGATGTGAACGACTTCATTTAAGAAGTCTTTCAAACTTTAAATGCAGCGAGTGAATGATTCACATAATGGCTGCTTCGCTCTATTTGCAAAGTTAGTTTCACTTCTGACACAAACTCTCTCAGTGTTTAATGCCCCATCAAAAAGGTCTGATCAGAGGGAACAGTTTCGTTCTGCACTTGCAGTTTAAGTCCTTGTATCTTGTAAGTGTTGTGATCATTGTTCCTGTTTTATGATCTGAGGTGGTCAGACAAATTGAGCTGTTACTGATTTAAATGATTAGAAAAAAGAAAAAATCAGGGCCAAGCAAGAAAATGCATCAACTTTGCCAGAATGAAAGGAATATCCTTCAAAGAAAATATTACTTTCTGGTAACACTTAATTTAAAGGGGTATACATAAGACTGACGTGACGCTGTCATTAAGAGAAATATTATTATTACTATGTTCTGTGATGTCAGGGCAGCCCACTATGAATTCAGTTTGTACAGGAGTTAAGGAGCTGGATTTAGCACAACTCACAGCCCAGTGCTCTGAGACATGGCGGCTGAAGTTAGTGAATCCTGGTTATGTCCTACCAGTGCTCATCTACCAACTGCAATCTCACCAAATAGAGCAAGTGTAACCTAGATCTGTATTTTACTGACAGACTTTCAGGTTTGAACAGATCATTGCAGAATAACGGCTGCATGTGAACAAGAATGAACATTATCACAAACAGCTAAGCCCCCTGTTTTTAGCATTTAGCTTATGTTTTAGCATTTAATTTGTATTTTAACCTCTAGTTTATATTCTAGCCTTTAGCCCATGCTTTATCATTCTCCCATTTAGCTTTCTTCTGTTCTGTTTCCGTTAGTCAGTCCAGCTCCTGTTTCCACTTTTACTACTAAACAAATCAGAAATTAATTTAAACAGAAAAAAACACTGATCTCTCTTATCACTGCTTCATTTCATCAGCCAATGGGGAGCTGAAAGAGCTGGCTCTTCTCTGGGAGGACTGTACTAAAAGAATCATCTCTCTGAAAAGAGCTGAACTTGGTTCTTTTTCTTTCCTTATTTCACCTCAGTTCTGAAAGATGAGTGTCTTTTGAAGAATGATGGCAACAGTAAAGAAAACTGAACTTTACAGCAGCCTCTGACTTTATCTTGAAGTTTGTTGTTTGTTCACTATCTGATGATTTATGTCTCTGAGCAGACCTCAGGAAAGCAAAGTAAATGGAATGTTCTCTTCTCCTCCACAAAGTTTGTACAGAGGAAATAATGTTACAAATCAGGACACACTGTTTCAGCTTCCTTTTGTGGTGATTTTCCATTTTTGCACTAGATTTTGGGGTCTTATCCTTTTGTGTAGTAGCTGTTAGCACATCACAGTGAAATGCTTGTATTCCTTCCAGTCTTTCCTTGTCAGTGTTACACCCCAACTAAAAGTGGCCCTATGGGGCTAACAACAATCCACAAATGATTCACGAAAAGGTACTAAAACACATCTTAAAACAATACAAAAGGGATTTATTAGGAAAAACACCAGGAACACAGTGCAACAACTAAAAGACAGAAAATAATCCCAAATTGAGAGGCAGCAGGGCAGCAGTCCTCAACTCAAGAATGCCTCTCCCGACTGCAGGCTGCACTCAGCTTTTAAAGGAAGGTGAGCCTCGTCAACAATCAGCAGCCTCACCTGGAACTGGAAATGAGCAGAGGGGAGGAGGGAACAAAAAAAACATGCAGCCGTAACAGCCAGTCTAAACCCCGTCAATTAGAGCTGCAGAGACCTGGGTAAAGTCTGTCAGGAAGGATTCATCCCTCCTCTCCCACAGTGCCACATTTTATCACCTGCTCTTTAAAAGCATGTTAAATGTCCTCCCCGCCCCATTCACCCGAATGGAGTAGATCACCACCACACAGTTCTCTGTCTTCCTCAGGCCAATAACTGTGTGTCTGTTCTGGTTACGTCTGTGTTCTTCTATGTCTCTGTGTTAAGTAGTGTGTGTGTGTGAGAGAGAGAGAGAGAGAGAGAGAAATAGAGAGAGAGAGAGTGACAGATGGCTTGAGTTGAGGAACCCAAAGGGAGTTAAAGAAGAATAGAGACTACATTTACATTTAAGGTATAACGAGTATGTAAGATTCCGTCCTTGTACTCTTATCTTCTTTCCTTCCACTGGGTTGAATTTCTATACACACATATTTGAATTGGATTAAATTTTTGTGAAGTTGCTCAATGTCAGACTTTATACATTTTCCATATGTGAATCACATAGTTGGAATGTTGACACATACCAAAACCTCAGGGTCAGAGCTTCTTTCTACCTGAACATATAGGCTCAGAAAAAGGGAGAAATACAACATTTCATTCATAGAAGCTGAGCTTTCTAACCCACAGTCACTTACTGACAGCAAGGTGCCTGTAAATTATACAGAAGTTACACAATGTAAGGGGCACATAAATAATACTTATAATCAATGTTTAAATATGAGATGTGCAACTGTAATGTGAAAGGTTGGCAATGAAGTGCAGAGTGTTATTAATAATTTACTGTTTACTGTGAAGTATTTACATGGCAAAAGCTGTCAGTTTCCAGAATATGACACCTTTTTGTTGCATGGCATAAACAATTTTGAATTCTGAGCCATTAACAACCAGGTAGCTCTAAATATAGAGATTTGTCTTCATACATTTTTGAATGCAATGAAGACACTTGTTGACAAAGACACTTGTTAGTTGGGTAGAAATGCAAAGAAACCAAAATACGAAAAGTCACAAGGACAACTGTGGTTCAAAACACATAATGACAGTCCAGCACATGACAAAACTTTCATATGTAAGGTCAGTGGCTTGCATGAGGGCGTGCCAAAGTGCCCTCTTTGGAGCCAAATCAGGTCCTAAAGTACTGTCTTGGGAGCTACTGGCATGATGAAGTGGCTTCTTGGGGAGCCAAACATGCTGAAATGCTGTCCTGGTTGGCAAACTGCAATAATCTACCCCTTTAACTGGTTCAAACATGTTAAACTGCCCTCCTGGAAGACAAAATTCAAGCTGAAGTTCCATCATCTTGGGAGCTGAAATATTCTTAAGTGCTCTCTCAGCAGACAGCACATGCTAAAGTGTCCTCTTAGGAGCCGAAACAATCTCTAAAGTGCTCTCTTGGGAGCCAAAATGCACCTAAGTCCCCGCTCAAGAGCCCCAAGATGTGTCATGGTGCCCTCTCAGATGCCAAAACAAGTTCGAAAGTTCCCCTTCAGGAGCCCAAACAACCTTTAAAGTGCTCTCTTGGAAGCCAAAACAATCTCTACAGAGCTCTCTTGGGAGCATAAAACTTACCAAAGTGCTCTCTCAAGAGCGAAAATACCTGGTAAAGTAAGCGTTTAGGTGCCAAAACAAGCTCTTAAGTGTCTTATTGGGAGCCAAAATACACTTTAGTTCCCTCTGAGGAGCACAAAAGTGTGCAAAAGTCCCCTTGTCTTGAGAGCCAAAAAATGCTGAAGTGCTCTCTCTGAAGCCCAAACTGCTTTGGAGCCAAGATACATGCTAAGGTAACTTCTTAAGAGCCAAAATACATGCTAAAGTGTCCTCTTAGGACCCAGAAAGTGCTTTTGTTCCTTCTCAGGAGTCCCAACATGTGCTAAGGTGCCCTCTCGGATGCCAAAACAGGTTCTAAGGAACCTTCTTAGGAGCCAAAATAATTTTTAAAGTTCTCTCTTGGGAGCCAAAACAGTGTCTGGAGAACTCTCTTGGGAGCCAAAATGCATACCAGAGTGCTCTCTCAAGAGCCAAAGCACCTGCTGAAGTTAGCTTTTAGGAGCTAAAACATTCCCCCAAGTGTCTTCTTGGGAGCCAAAATGCACTTAAGTTCCCTCCAAGGAGCATGGGAGCGTGCCAAAGTGCTCTCCCAGATGCCAAAACAAGCTCCAAAGTCCTATTTGGAGCCAAATTTACACTCAAGTGCTCTCCTGGTTGGCGAACAATAATAACCTGCCCCTTTGGCTGGGTGAAATTGATGGACTGCCCCTCTTTTTGGGAGCCAAAAAAATTTTAAGTACTCACTTAAAAGCCAGATCTCATGCAAAGGCCACCGGTTGAGATAAGATAACTGCTAAGATACATGCTAAATTAACTTTTTACTAGCCAGAATACATGCAAAAGTAACCTCTTAGGGGCCTATACAAGCTCTGGAGTGCTCTCTTGGGAGCCAGAAAGTACTCGAGTTCCCTCTCAGGAGTCCCAATATGCGCAAAGGTGTCCTCTCAGGCACAGAAATAAGCTCTCAACTACCCTCTTAGGAGCCAAAATAACCTTTTAAGTGCTCTCTTGGGAGCCAAAATGCCTACCAAAGTAAGCTTTTAGGAGCCAAAACAAGCTCTTAAGTGTCCTATGGGAACCAAAATGCACTTCCCTGTGAGGAGTACGAATGTGTGCTAAAGTGCTCTCCCAGGCACCAAAATAAGCTCTCAAGTGCCCTCTCGGGAGTCAAACCACATGCCAAAATGCTCTCTTAGGAGCAGAAATACCCTTAAAATTCCTCATAGGGGCCCCAACAACCTCTAAAGTGGCCTCTGTGGAGCATAAATGCATCCCGAAGTGCTCTCTTATTAGCACAAATATGTGCTAAACTGCTCTCTCTGGCCCCTAAACATTTTATGAAGTGCCTTCTTGGGAGCCAAAACGTAGGCCCTTTTTATTTTTTTACCTTTTGCTTTAAGCCTTCAAAATGTCTGTACATGTCGCTTTGAGAAGTCATGAGGAACAGGTGTAATGTGGAGTTCACGATCACAAAGGCGAGAAAACCTAAGGCCAGGAAGTGACCTGAAACAAGAGGAGAGATGTGACTACAAAATAAAAGCATGACAAACATAGAAGGAAAAAACTAAGGAACAAGTGATGTTGTACTGTATCTAACAAGACGTGAAACTTTGACATATTTAGTTCAGATTTCGATGGATATGTGAACACATTAGTCGATCAGTTCACACAGTTTACAGTTGTGTTGATAAAACAAGAGCTTCATTCCACACCTGCTTCAGCACCCACACACTCACACACTGCAGGGCTGGAGATAGACCCTGACAGGAACAAATGATTACATTTATAACCCAGGGTCATAACACACTGAAGCAGAACTACAGCACAGAGTCAGCGCTGATATATAAACAAGTCTTAATGCATTTAAATGTACCATGAGCTCCCTAAACTGCAGGAAACGTAACACAAGAGACCAGTCACTTTCTTCCCTAACTTTGCTAATCCTCCAAGCTCATTCTGACCATACTTTGATTTATTAAGACCGCTGAGGGGGAACTTAATTGAAAACAGCGACTCAGTATGCAGAACATGCAGGAAGAGAGTCGCTGCAAAAGAGAGGAACACTTCAAATTTAATGAATCATCTGCGTGACCACATTCTGCTGCTTAACTGTGGAGGAAACATAGTTAACTTTTAGTTCGGAGCAGAGCAGGAATCAGGAATGAGGAGGAGATTAGAGCGAGCATGCTGACTGGAACTGACTGGATCTATTACATTACTCCATTAAACACAGCTGCTGATCAGTAATATGCAATAATGAGGTCTGATTTCATTTATTTTCTGTAATGCTATCCACTCTGTTCTCTTTTTGGACTCTTTTTGAAGCAGTCTGATACACCTTGCTCACTGCCCAAACCTCCACAGCTGCTGCATGAAGGGCATAAATAAAACATACTCTGTGTAGGGATGAAGAGCAGGCTGCATCCTGTTGGAGTGTCCGGGAAGCTGTGATAAGTGTAGCCTTGGGCATGTGAGTGTTTTGCTGCTGCAGTATTCAACCCAAAGACAGTGAGAATTGCTGTACACATCCACGTAAAGACAGAGCACAAACACATAAAGGCCATAAACTGGAACACCTGCAGAACATTTTATGTGAGAGCGAATGAGTTGGAGGGAAATGTGTTGTGCCAGAGAGATGAGTGCTGTTTGGAAGAGGAAAATGGGACAGAAATACAGGAGAGATGGGGGAGGCAGGACAGGAAAGAGTGAAGGGTTTATTTGATGCTTTATAGAGCCAAAAAAACAGAAGTAATGGATATTTCCCAACTGTATTCAGTTTATATCAGTGATTCCCAACCTGTGGCCCGTGACCCCCTGATGGGCCGTAAAGATTATGTAAGTGGGCCACCAAATCATTTCCAAAATAGTCTGAATTTTAATGGAGGGTAATTATTCAACGATACAAACATGCAGAATAATGTTCAAAATGTTAAAACTCAAACAGTTTGTAAGGATATTAAACATCTTTGATCATTTGGAAATAAGAAAAGTCCTTTAAGAAGGCATGTTGAAGCCCAATGTGTAGCATGACCCCCAATTCAACAAAGACCTGAAATGTATTGCTAATAAAAATGCAAGAAAAGCTGAAATTCAATAATACAAATATTGTATAACCCCAAAATGTTATCACTGACTGAAAATCTAGCAAGTTGTTACATTGTGGGAATGTAAGGCTTGGCTAGGATAAGAGGCTGTCAGAAAGCGCTGCCACGGTGCAAAGGCATGGAAAAGGAGCTTGATTTGGATGTTATGTTTATAAATTAGTTTTAAAAAAATCCTGCAGACCCTACCTTCAATACAGAAAGTTAGCGAAAAAGCAAAAAATGCAAATTATGTTTTAGAATTTTCTGTTTCTGTGCTGTCCAATTTCATAAATGTCAAGTTTGTACTTCAAATCAACACAATAATGCATTTTAGTGTCTTGCTTTCGGCTTATTTAAGAAAAATAAAGTAATGAAAAGCTGATTTTAAAACTTTTTGAAATAATATTACACATAAAATCCTTCTCTTTGTGTGTCCCATATATCTGTGTTACCCATTGAAGAAACATGTATATCTTGTATGCATAACTTAGCAACTGTTTGCTCTTAGGTCACATGACCCAAATCCTTTGAAGTCACATCCTTATTGCTGTGAACCTTGAGGAAGGTGTGGTATATTTTATTTTCTCCTCATCAATATTTTCTCAGAAAGTTTGTCTCTGACACATTAATTGTTCATCAACTGTTTTATCAACATTTTCAGTGTTAAATGTCTGTCCAAAATAGTTGCCTGGTCCCAAATAAATGCTTAGTCTGCTATTAATTGGTATTGTATGGTATTTGAAATGTATCCCTAATTGTAGAATCACTCACTGATAAAATTGAAGAGGGATGCAGATATGTGGAGAAACTGCAATTTTCACCAGTGTAGACCTTTCCTCAGTTTCTCTTGATGTGACTGCCTCTGAGCTCAAAAGTGTTTGCAATTTGCTTTAGAAACAAAAAAACAGTAGGTCTACTCAGTTGGGTAAGCTCGAAAAGATAAACTCTTTTTTCTCAACTGTACACATAAATTCACTGAGACATTTCCTCCTCCCTGTATGCTTTTCAACACATCTACATTTGAGCGCCACACATCACCCTGCTGAGACTGACTGACTCAAATGTCAGCAGGAAAAAAAAATCTGCAAAGTGCAGGTTTAAAGATCACGAGTATTCCCTCTTTCAAGTTAGAGCTGCTCCAGGATTCAGCATCTCTAATGTCTCCATCATTTTCAGTTTAGCACAGCTCTCTTCATTTGAAAATAGTGAGAGAACATGTATGCAGAATGAATCTTTCACCCATGTCTTAGACTGAGCCTTCCCATTCAAATCAATGTCACAGTGTCAGCCCCAGTTTCAGGCTGTGCTCACTGTGTCAAATTGAAGAGATATTGTTGTCCTGGGTGACCTGAGTATTTGCATAAATGCACCGACGGATCAACACATAGACACACACATATATATATATATATATATATATATATATATATATATATATATAAGATTATACTTAACAAGCAGCCTCTGAAATCCTCCTGATGCATCCCTGCAGATGGTGCATACCTTCACACACACTTCCACACATATTCTGTCCGTAATTGGAGGATAAGTGAAGAGGATTTTTTTCACAGAGAGGGCGGTTTGACTTCTGTTGGTAGAGTAATAAGGAACAAGTCGTCCTGGTGAGCAGCCAGAATCATTAAATCTGAAAAACAGGTGAAAAAGAGTCTGGAGAGAAAGTTTAAACTGAGTTTATCAGTATTGAATTCTTAACAAACTTATCAAACTCTGTGCTAAGTGAAAAAGAACCTTAATGCTCCAAATGCCAACATTAAAGAGGGGTATTGTTCTTTTTTTGTCGGCTCCAAGCTGTGTAACTTTTTATGATTTAGAGCTAAAAAAATGACTAATTTTGCCCCTTGGTGTAGTAGAAACTCCTTATCTCAGTCTGTTTGAAATACTTGCTTTTAGCTGCTGTCTCTTTAAGGCTCCCCACTCCACAAACCCCCTTCAATCTAATTGGTCAGTCTTCCAGAGGCATGTATGAGGTGGGGCTATGGGCTGACCTTGGTGTTTGAGGTCCTCACCTCAGATGAGTCATAAACCTGTCTAGGCGGGTACACACTACTTGTTTGCCTTTTCACAGTTTATAACAGTAATGTTATATAATATTATATATTATATATATAATGTTATGTTAATTTTTTAACAATTATGTAGCACTGTTGTTTGAAACCGCCATCAAACTTTGTAAGTTTGTAGCATAGTTCAGCAGTTTACTACATTTAGTGCTACACAGTTTTACACGTACTTTGGGACATGTCTGTAACATGTAACGTTAGAGAGTCCTGGTTGTGTCCTACCAGTGCTCATCTACCAACTCCAACCTCACCAAGCAGAACAAATGTAACCTGGCTCTTCATTTTATTGACAGACTCTCAGGTTTGAACAGATCACTGCAGAATAACTGCTGCATATGGACAAGAATCAACATTAGCACAAACAGCTTAGCCTTTGTTTTAGCCTTACGCCTGTATTTTGGCTTTTTCTAGCCTTTTCTGTCAGACAGTCCAGCTCCAGTTTCCACCACAACTAATAAAATCAATTCAAGCTAGGAAGCTAAGAATTAGCATTGAAAAAGAATCATCAATGTTGATAATCTCATTTCAAGTTGTGTATTATGATCAGGCAAATATCTGGATTTGTGGCTTTTTCAAGATCACTAAAAAAGTCCACATGGTCCCTTTAAGAGTGATTTTGCATGGTTGGATCTGCTCAGAAGGAGAGATTGTAAATAATGAGCATATTTAATATTTTGGACTAGAAATCCTGTAGTGTGTGGGACCTTTTTCTTTGTGATAATTTCATGGTTTCAGGGGTCTCACTCATTCATGATTTCTTGATGTGCCCAATTCAAAAACACATCTACGAAGACAGAAAAGTGCATCATGATAACTGATGGTAATCCTCCCTCTGGTCTAAATGACATTTGCAGTGATGGAATGGAAGTGAGAACAGGTTTGATAACGCACAACAAAGTGTTCAAACAACAATTAAACTTCATTCACTCTGAAATTCATGCTGCTAAAGAGTGTCACATTTCACAGATCTCACCGTGGTCAGTTATTGTTGAGAGCAGCATTCATCTTCACAGCTTCATTGTGTATTCAGTGAAAGGATCAGTGGTATTATCACAGCTTCTCTACTTTACATTCAGTGCAGCTCCATCAGACAGGATTAGGTGAACTAAAGGGTAAATATATACAGAGATAGTCGAAAACATTATCCAACAATGGAAACAAGGGCACAACAAGTCCCTGCTGGCTTTCAGAGGATGACCAACAGATCTGCCAAATATCAACATGGGATTTAAAGGTGAAGTGATGCATAAACAGGGTTTTATTTGTGAAGCGCTTTCTCTTATCTATGGCAGTGAGTGACTCTGAACTGACCAATGCCTGAGCGCTCATAGAAAGTGTTTGGTTGCTTCAGTGGTCCGAGGGGTCAGACTAAAAATAGGAAACAAAAACCTGGGAAGCAGTCTGTGCTTGACCTTAAGACCTTTGAGTTTAACAATGGACTGGTCTGACGTCAGTAGAAGGGCACCAGCCTGTTGTAATCAATGCAAACACTGTTATCTCTGGACACTAGGTATCTTTTAGAACTTAAAGCGGGGTTACTTTGTATAAAAATCTCTGAATCTTTCTGTGGGCTGATCAAAGCTTGTTCAAAAACAGCATGAGATGATCATGAGACTTGTTGAAATGATGATGTCATCACACAAAGATCTCCTGTGACACGTTGGAGACCATAGCTCCACCCCTAACCCTCTGTCCCAAGGTTTTTTTTTTATATATAGTCTGTGTTTCAAGGGCAGGACCTTGACTACTTTTCTGACTTTTTCTCTTGCTGAGGTTGTCCAAAATCTACTCAGTGCAAGGGGCCAGGTGTTCATACAGACAATCTGGAAGGGTGGGCCCACTGAAGGGTCCCACCAAGGGTTTTAGTGGAGGTACAGCAGGAATATTGGCTTCCAAACCTGTTACTAAAAAATATACAATCTCTGCACTCAAGTTTCTCACACAAAGCTCTACCTGGGGCCAGAGTTGAGAACCACTGCTTTAGCAGAACTGCCCCAATAATAGTTGTCTAACTGCATAATAGTGCCTTGGGGCAACAAACAGAAATAAACATTATTTTAGACAATTAACAAAATGAAAATTTGCCTTAAAAGAAGAAAAAAAAAATAAAGCTGTACTTATTTGTGTTCATGTACATATTTTTTCTTAAAGGTAAGGTATGTGGGATTTTCCAGTGAAATGAAAATCGTCATTTTTTTTACAGGAAGAATAGTGCTCACTCATCTATGGGCCTCTATACCTGTGTGTCAGCGTCTGAGTGTGCCTCACTTTCTCTGAGACCCCCTTCTCTGCTGTTTTGTTGATGTTTTGGTTGACTAAGGACATTTCTAGGCGGAGAGTAAGTGTAGTTATGGGTAGTAACTTTGTGTGATGATAGTAAGTGGGAGATGGTATCCCGAGCGGCTACGATGGAGAAAGAATGACACAATATGTACAGCATACCTCATATACCTGCAGGAAGTCAGGTGTATGACTCTTGAGTTTCTCCGACGGGATGCTGCAGGTGCTCACTTTTTACAGTGTATGGTGTGTTCACAAAGCTATGACTGTCAACCATGCTGTCAGTTATGATCGGAGGCAATGAGCATGCACAGCTGCTGGCTTTGAGCAACAGAGGACGAGCCCAGTTTGGATGTTGTTTGTACATAAATAAACAAAAAAAGGAAATTTCTGCATTCTTTGCCTTTAACAAAGATTTTTCAGTTTAATCAGTTCAAAACTTGTGTTAAGTGTATTAATTCATGGAGCTACGTCATGTGTGATTGTGTCTCCAAAAAAAGATCCCCACCCTCTGATGAAATATCACTCACCATCCATGTCCATCTAATTTAGGAAAGAAAACCATCTTGTGGTATATTATTTGAAATAAAAAAAATGTAAAAAGTTAAATGGACGGACTGTGGATGGCCTAGGGGCTCCATGAGGTTTGCCCTCGTGCAGGCAGCCCGGGTGGCCACTTTCCCGCATGTAACTCCCCACTCTTTCCCCCTTTCCTACTCCAATCCACTGTTCTTCTCTGTCCCATTTGAGGCATGAAAAGCCCAAAAGTATAACTAAAAAAAAAAATAAAAAAAAAAAAAGGTGAAAGTGAGTGGGCTAAAGGGCCAATCACAGGGAAGGGGGTTTGTGGAGTGAGGCCTTAAAAGCACAGCAGCTAAAATGAAGCACTGCAGACAGGCTGAAATAAGAGTTTTCTAGAAATACAAGTGTGGGAAAAATAGAGTTGTTTTTGATCCGTAAAATGTATAAAGACACTACAGGGGTACTAGAGAGATGAAACAACGGCTAAGAAAAAGCACAATACCCCTCTTTAAACAAAGATTTTGCCTTGTTCATTTTTGAGTCAGAACTTAAGTACAGTTGCTTACTAGTTTTATTATCACAAGCCACATCAGTTTGCCTTAAGTGACCGAGTAATAGCCACAGAAAAGGATGTTTGGGCAACATCTGGGCAGACTGATCAAAATTCAGATGGGACTCAGGCCGTCTTCATCCTCTGACCACGCCCCTGCTTTACAGCAATTAAAGTGCTGCTTGTTGAACAGGTCCATCAATGTGTGTGTTTGCTTGTTTCCATCTTATATAAAACAGTTTTTATCATCATGAATACTAAAAGTATGAACTCATCCTTGTTTCTCAAATACCAGGAAGCTTCTCCTTTAAAATTCTGTACATTTTCAGACAGGAAAAACTGTTGAAAGCTCCTGCAGCAGCCATCACTACTTAAAAACTACTCTTGGATGTCACTTTAACTGTCATTGGCTGTAATTAGGGCCCGAGCGACCGCAGGCGGGCGAAGGCCCTCTTGGAACCTTAAGGATTATACATTTTTTCCGCCGCTTTAACCCCAATTTTCGCCCCTTTCCCTTGAAAAAAAGAGCGCCACACTATGTCCTACCCCCCCTGACCACTGCGAAAAATTTATGATTTTGCCACTCAAAAAATGCTACAATCTTGCTAGCATTTAGCATTAGCTTAAAACGGTAGCCCCGCCGCCTACTTTCACTTACAAGTCTGAAATTTTTTGGCTACCTCAATCATGCCTCGACCTTCAAAAAATCCTCTTGGGCAAACTCTGAATTTCGCACAGCAAGTTCGGAAATTTGTCCCAAAAGTCGGAATTTGACGATTTTTAGGGTACGTATTTGAACGAACTTGTCCTAGGGTTTTTGTCGGATCAGCTTCAAATTTCTCATGTGTATACTACACACAGTGACGATTAAAAGTTATTNGAGCGCAGCCATATGGCTTTTATTCACGCAAAGTAAGGCGCCCCCTATTGGCAACAGGAAATCAAGTGTTTTATGCTGTGACCCATAGCTCCTCCCCCTTTGATCTTTTTTTGAAAACAATTGCACAGAAACATCAAAAACATCTTCAACAAGCACCATATATAAGGTCAAGTTCCTATTTTGAATGATGAGTCTCCAGTTTAGTGTCAAAGTCTGAAGTGACTTCATGAAACAAGGACTCCTGATAACTCCCTGATTTTTAGCCTAATCTCCTTCAAATTTCATTTAAACTGTCATGATCCATCCCTGGACACACCCTCAAACTGAGAGGATAAAACTGTATGTCTTAAAGATTTTTAATAATGCATTTTTTCCAAGTTTTCAGCTGACAAAACTCTGCACCCTGCAAAAATAATCATTTCACTCCAGCATTAATGGTCGTTTGGCTCCATCTAGTGGCCAGACTTGACTTTTAGGTGGTCTGTGTGAGTTTGGCCACTAGATGGAGCCAAATGACCATTTTTGCTGTGTGATTTCTTTCAGTTCTGACATTGTGACACTCATTTTTAGAGCAGCAGGAGGCTGTGCTGTGAGCATGCAGCCATTTGATGTTGATATTATATTTGAAATGTCTAAAACATCTTCAACAAGATCAGTTAATGAGGTCAAGTTTCTGTTTTGAATGATGTTTCTCTTGTGAAGTGTCAAAGTCTGAAGTGGTTTCATGAACCACAGACTGTCAATAAGCCCCTGAATTTTAGCCTAATCTTTTTCAGATTTCATTCAAATTGTCATGATCCATCCTTGGACACACCCTCAAACTGAGAGGATAAAACTGTACATCTTAAAGATTTTTAATAATGCATTTTTTCCAAGTTTTCAGCTGACAAAACTCTGCACCCTGCAAAAATAATCATTTAGCTCCAGCATTAATGGTCATTTGGCTCCATCTAGTGGCCAGACTTTACTTTTAGGTGGTCTGAGTGAGTTTGGCCACTAGATAGAGTCAAATTACCATTTTTGCTGTGTGATTTCTTTCAGTTCTGACATTGTGACACTAATTTTTAGAGCAGCAGGAGGCTGTGCTGTGAGCATGCAGCCATTTGATGTTGATATTATATTTGAAATTTCTAAAACATCTTCAACAAGCTCAGTTAATTAGGTCAAGCTTCTGTTTTGAATGATGTTTCTCTTGTAAAGTGTCAAAGTCTGAAGTGGTTTCATGAACCACAGACTCTCAATAAGCCCCTGAATTTTAGCCTAATCTTTTTCAGATTTCATTCAAATTGTCAAAATCCATCCCTGGACACACCCTCATACTGAGAGGATTAAAATCTTTGTCTTATGGATTTTTAATCATTTCTTTTTTCTAATTTTCTGGCCAATCGAACTCTGCAACCTGTGAAAATGATCATTTTGCTCCAACAAAAAAGGGTTTTAGCTCCATCTAGTGGCCAAACTGAATCTTTAGGTAGTCTGTGTGAGTTTGGCCACCAGATGGAGCCAAATGACCATTTTTGCTGTGTGACCTATTTTCAGTGCATAGGGAGACTTCTTGAAGAAACATGAGAACAGACAGAGGAATGTGCTGTGGCCATGCAGCTCTCTGCATGTTGTCATTATTCTATTTCAGCTGAACCCTGAAACACATGAGCAGGGGTCTGCAACCTTTAAGGAGCCATTTTTCTTTATTTCACGTGGATCAAGGTCATTCCACAGCCACAAAAATCTTCACTATAAAAGCAATAAAATGTTAAAATTCGACACAGAAGTAAATGTATTTAAAAGTAGAGCCACATGCAGCAAAGAACGGCCCTCGCTCCCATGTGGCTGACTGAGAACGATTGCAGCATGTTCAGACATGCGCACAGGTCGACGCTTTTTAAAATTAAAGCCGCAAGCGGCGAGGAGCGGGGAGTCGCTCTCGTGCGGTTGTCCGAGCGAATGCTCGGACAAGCGCACGTGAGCGAGGGCCCGTGTATCGCCGCTTGCGGCTTTAATTTTAATTATTGCTGTTATTTTATTAGCACGCCTTATACCACTTCAAAGTGTGCTCCTGCAAAATCACAATGTTTCAATAATCCCAGTCATTAGAAATGACATTTTAAAGCAGAGAGGAACCACCATACTTTCATATGGACACAGTGAAACCACTTTGCTGTACCGCAGCATGTTTTTTCTTTATTTATATCTGTGATTTATTATTTTACCCATTTTCCCTTCAGCTTTCCCTTTTTTCTCTTCATTGTTTTTGCTGATGCTTTCTTTTCTTTTCCTTCCCGTTAGTGTTTCTTCCACTTCATCTGCTTTCACTGCTGGGACCGCTGCACTTTTGTTTTACGAAAAGTGGCTCAGACAACATACAAACAACAACGCACATACGCTTGGATGGCAGGGAGGAATCCCTTAAAAGCAGTGTTAAAAAGCACTCCAGCAGACAAAACACTTAGTCCACTCTCAGATCAGTCACGACATCAAACAAACTACTCCCTCGCCGTTTTTGCAGCACCAGACTGTGTACACACTCTGTGCACTGAGTCTGCAGACCTCCAGCAGGGGAGCAGCTCTGTATGTGGGAAGGATCATGCTAAGTGGAGGTCAAAGGGAAACCTTGTTGCTTTTTGTTCTGTTGTTGTAAAGTGCCTCTCATCTTCTGTGTTTCACGTATGGATGTTGACTGAGTGGATTTTCCAGTATGGATGAATAGTTGTCTAGTTTTCTGTCTGCAGGACATAGAGTCTGGTTTATACACTGCCTGGTCAAAAACAACAACAGCATCAAAAAATGTTGCCACTTAGGTTTAGCAAAGTAAATAATAACAAGCCTCCTATTGGATAATCAGTGCATGGGTGATTATCTAACAGCTGGAAACAAGTTATTTAAATATACTACAGATTTTTTCTTCTCTAATGGCACAGGCATATTCCAAGATGACAATGCCAAAAGACAAGGGCTCAAACTATGGAAAGAGTGGTTCAAGGAGCATGAGACATCTTTTTCACACATGGATTGGCCACCACGGGGATAGCCACTAAGATCTCTAGGATCACAAGGATGGGACAAAGGGGAAAATAAGGAAGGAAACCACCACTGCCAAGCAGCTGAACAGAAACAAAGCAGGATACCCTCCTGAGAAAGAAAATGCTAAAGGTAGCCAGAAGAAGGCTAACAGAAGGAGCTGGGCTAGAAGCTGCCCAGAGACTACAGAAACAGGGTAGGAGCTTCTTTTGTTGCCAAGCCAGGCGCTGGGAACAAGCTAGGTGCTTGGGTAAACTAGAATCAGTGGGAATCACTAGAAAGCACCGAAAACTCTGAGAGACTCAGGCACACAAGGAACAGCAGAAGCACAAGCAGCCTCTCACTGGCTCTGAAGGTGAGTCAATGAGTCAGCACTGAGAGCTGGAGCTGAGGAGTATATGTAAGCTTCCCCCAGCTGCACCAAATCAGGGCAATCAGGCAACACACACACACACACACACACACACACACACCTGGTTCTGCTCTCTGATGATCACCTCACCAGAGTCAGGGCAGCAAAACAGGATCTCCCCTTACAGACAGAGTCCAGACCTTAACCCCATTGAGAATCTTTGGGATGTTCTGGAGAAGACTTTGTGCAGCGGTCAGACTCTACCATCATCAATACAAGATCTTGGTGAAAAATTAATGACACACTGGAAGGAAATTAATCTTGTGACATTGCAGAAGCTTATGGAAACAAAGCCACAGTGAATTCATGTAGTCAAAGCTAAAGGCGGTACAATGAAATGTTACAATGTGCAACTTTTTTTAGTAGTGGCGATTATTTTGGCCAGTCAGAATAAAGCCTCAAAGATGCAACCGCCATATTTTGACTCTCAACTTGGGATCATGGGGAAAAATGTTGTGGGAACACGTGCCAACTCTGACCACTCATGTTCATTTTGGAGGCAAAAGATTTGGTGACACAAGTGGTGAGAGGCTGAATTGAAGTCAGATTCGATTTTGAAACAATTGATGCAATTTGCTGCATCACATAACCAAGTACTAACAAATGCATGGCAATCAAAATTTTAATACCCACTGAAAAATTGCACTGATTTACATTGTTCACAGTTGAATCGAAAGAGTTTCAAAATGCAAAAGAAGAAATGGGCATTATCCAAAAAAAAAAAAAAGGAAAAAGCAAATTTTTTGAAAACTTGAAAAGATTGTTGAGCTGCATAAGTAAAGCCTTTCATAACCTGCCATCACTTCTGAGGTTGGACGCAGTAAGACAGACATTTAGAATTTATGATAAGATCCTGAGGGTTATGGAACAAAAAAGTCAAGCGGTAGAACCAAAAGAATTTCACCAGCTCTGAACCTGAGGATCTGATTGGCTGTTCATCAAGACACAGGACGGTCCTCGACACACATTATGGTTGTTACTAGAGTCGACTGCAGCTCAATAACCATCAGACGGCGTCTGAGAGAGAAGAGCTTTAAGAACAAAAACCTCTTCAAAGGCCTCGTCTCCTTCTACTAAATTGCCTGTTTGGACCATAGACTGTATAATGAGTGGACGTAACGACGTTCGGCTCAAACTGAAGCCTCCAGCAGATGCCCCGCCCCCTGGTGTCTGGCTGCAGTATAGGTCATAAGCCCCGCCTCCCCATGTATTCCGGATATGAGCCGGGAAAACTTAAAAAAATTACGCTACCTCATAGAAACGTTTCTCTCATCTTTACGCTAAGGTAGTATGACGATGTCATCTGGCTGCATGGTGTTCAGGTGTTTTTTTTCCTGAGAAGTTAGTTTCTCATTAGTTATTGGACGTTAAAAACCACGATATAAGTTTCGTTTTACGATAGTTGATAGCTGCCGTTCATGAGTAGTTTTTACCGGGGATATAAGAAACTTCATGAAAGAGCCAAAAGGAGACTAAACCTTCGGAAGAAGAAGAAATAAATATTTTTATTTCTCTTTTTTACTTGGCTCCACCGGAAATTCTCTACTGCGCAGACTCTGGCTGCACAATGGCGGCTAGAGAAACGGGGTTTTTTGGCTTCAAAAACGTAGAACGGTGACAGGCGGAAGCACGCTGTCCATTCTATATACAGTCATTAGTTTGGACTTTGACAGAGAGCATCATGGGACATTGAAAGGTAGAAGAAAGTTTGATTCTCTGAGGAGAAAAACTTGAACCTTGATGGTCCTGATGGCGTCCAACGTTACTGTCATGAAAAGGAGATCCTACTGAGATGTTTTCTAGGCGGCACAGGAATAATCTCACTCTTTTTGATCATCCTGCTTGTTCCCCTGATCTAAATCACACTGAGAACATTATGGGATGGATGGAGAGGGAAGTTTACAAAAACAGACGTCAGTTCCAGACAGTGGATGTTAAACATGAAGCATCTTCACCACTTGGAGCAACGTTCACACTAACCTCCTGGAAACACTCACATCAAACATGAACAAACTAATGTTTGAAGTGATCAACAAGAACAGAGGAGCTCCTCATTACTGAGGCCTTTTTTCAAATACAGACTTTTATTCTTATTAGTCACCAAAATATGTGGTTGCAATGCTATTTCAAGTTTGATTTTCTGGAGTCTTGAATGCAACACACAAACAAAACTCAAGTCCGCTCTCTCAGATTATGTTTTTGGTATAAGTAAAAGTTAATCCTTAGGGAACGCTGACAAGTTTCCAATTTTCTCCGTGCCCCTGCGAGGTGATGTGGCAGGGATTTACACAAGAAGGTGAGATTGGTTGAGAACGGCACCCAACAGAGGAACAAATGCTGCATTGACATGAGGGGATGACTCAGCGCTGAACGACGTGAGTGGAAATGAGGGAAATAAGAGGTTTTAGGGTGTTACATGAGAGAATAATGAAAACGGGAGAGGCAAAAAAGAAAGACGGCTGTAGTTTTCCATTCCAGGATCAGAATGTAAACTGATTCATTCGACGCTGCGTGGGAGACTGCGTATTCGAGGAAGAGTCAGAAAAAGTAGCAGAGAGAGCATGATGCAGGCAAACATGGCTGAATATGAAAAGATAATTAGGGAGGAGGTTGTCCAGTAGCTCAGTGGATGACATGATGAAGAGGACAAAAAGGATAACAACACCTCCCTCCACCTACAGACACATCAGCCTCTTAGAGAAAAGCATTAGCAGGTCAAAAAGAAACACACCAACCTCACACGAAGCCCTTAGACTGATCTGTAATACTGATTATACACACGGTATCTGTGTGTTCCTTCTTTCCTCCGTCTCCTTATCACTTGGTTTTCTGTCATGAAAAATTCAGTGAGGCCAAACGCGGCGCTGTCATGCTGCTGTATAATTGTTCGACCACATCCAGTCTCTGACAGGCATTATGAATAAGTCATTAAAGCAACAGTGGTACAGGCTGTGAACTCACTTAGAAAGCACACAAATAAAAACAATGAGATGCCTTTTTTGATTTTTGTGCACTCATAAGAGGAGAGAAAAACTGAAAATGGACCCCTCGCATGGGACTTTCCCGTCCAGACTGAATAAAAACTCACCCAGAGAGAAACTGAGGATGGTGTTGTTTTTGTTTGTCTGCGAGTCTCATTAGATGTTCAAAACCACAGAATGTAAAAAACACAAACAAAGTCCCAGTGACCTCACCTGATCAGTTTCTGGTGAGATGTTTTGGAGGCCGTCGCCACTGATGGACTATTTGAAAAGTCTGACTCTGGCTAAATTTGCACTCCAACAGTCTTGACGACCACTCAGTTTACCTCAGAATGAACATTTGAGAGGAGCTGGTAAAGCTTTGGTACAACAGCAACCCATCTACAAATGTATGAATTTGGGATGTGTCATGATTGGGTATAAAAGGAGCATCTCCAAAAGATCCAGTCCTTCACAAGCAAAGATGGGGCCAGGTTCACCACTTTGTCAACAACCGCGTGAGTCATTGTTCCTCAATGTACAATCGCAAATAACTCAGATATTTCATCAATTACAATCTATAATATCATCAAAAGATTTAGAGAATCTGGAGAAATCTCTGCACGGAAGCAGCAAGGCCCAAAGCCAACAGTGAATGGCTGTGACCTTTGACCCCCTCGAGCAGCGCTGCATTGAAAATCACATCATTGTGTAAAGGATTTTAGCACGTGGCCTCAGGAAGACTTCAGAAAACTATTGTCAGTTAACACAGTTCATCACTACATCTACAAGTGACAGTTCAAACTCTACCATGCAAAGACAAAGCCAGACATCAACAACAGACAGAAACGTCACCTCCTTCTCTGAGCCTGAGCTCATCTGAGATGGACTGAGGCAAAGTGGAAAAGTCTGCTGTGGTCTGACAAGTCCAGATGTCAAACTCTTTTTGGAAATCATGGATGTGGTGTCCTCCAGGCCAAAGAGGAAAAGGACAATCATAAAAGGAGGTAACTTTGCACATCTATTTTATGGAAAGATGCGTCAGCGAGCAGGTATCCAGCAGTAGTTTCAAATGTAAACACCCGCACACTGTCAAAACTTGCAAATAATCTTAATTTATTAACTACGTTTCAGTGCTAAGACCTTCATCAGGCAAACAGTTTTGAAAGGAACGCCAGGACATGTTAAATAGGTGTAACATCAAACCTGCAGCAACTTGTCATCATGACGTCAGCGTTCCCCCATAGGACAAGGAAAATCACAAAAACAAGAACAAACAAAGCCCAAAGTTCAAAACCAGCATCTGTGATGGTATGGGGATGTGTTAGTGCCCATGGCATTGTGGGTAACTATCACACCTGTGAAGGCGCCATCAATGAGGGAAGGTTCATCCAGGTTTTGGAGCAACATCTGCTGCCATCCAAGCCAAATCTTTTTCAGCAAGACATTGAAACCAAGACACATTTTGCACCTTTTACAACAGCGTGGCTTTGTAGTAAAGGAGTGCAGCTACTAGACTGACCTGCCTGCAGTCCAGACCTGTCTCCCATTGAAAATATGTGGAACATTTTGAAGCGGAAAATACCACAACAGAGACCACGGACTGTTGATCAACTGAAGTTGCCCATCAACAAGAATGTGAAAGAATTCCAGCTCCAAAGCTTCAACAATTAGTGTCCTCAGTTCACAAACACTTACTGAGTGTTGTTAAAGTAAAGGTGATGGACACAGTGAGAAACATGAACCTGTCCCAGCATTTTTGAAACATGTTGCAGGCATCAACAGTGAAGTTTATCAGTTTGAACATTAAATATCTTGTCTTTGCAGTGTATTCAATTTAATATAGGTTAAACAAGATTTGCAAATCATTGTATTCTGTTTTTATTTACGTTTTTCGCAATGCTTTATTGGCTTATTGGGCAATAAAGCATTGGGCAAACATGTTAAATCATGTAGTAGTATCAATCAAGTATGTGGAAATACTTCTTCCAATGGTTTGTTAAATTAAAAATATAATTCATAAAATGCAGGATCTTACAAAACAAGACTCATGCAGGTTATAAACTACTGATACCACTGATCAAAAATTCTGCAACCTGGTCACGTCCTTTGAAAGATATCACTAAGTGAGGACAGATGTTCATTTGCAAGAGGAAACATTCCTACAAACTTTCACTCAAAAGCTTAATGAGATTTTCCTCACTGGGCATCGTGCAGGACTTGGCATGTGCCGACGTGTTTGGCTAACTTAAATTCTCTCCTTAAATCGGAGCCAGAAACCCCACTGAACACGGAGCTGTGCAGTGAGGCTTCCAAAATGTGCTTGTGCTCTGGTGACTGAGTGGGCAGTATTCATGCATGACATGTGTCACTGTAAACAATTTATGTCATCTCTTTACTGTGACATTACCTCAAAATAATCCCCGGCAGCTCGGTCACTGGGGCTTAATTGAAAGGATGTGGGAGCATGTTGTAATCAGAGCGAACAGGAAGGATGCTGCACTCCTCCAGCCTTCCTCAAAACCGCCTTCTGCCGCCGTGATGCGTAACATCTTGAGGCTGCATGCACAAGTTTTGTTTATTTCCACCCGGCTTGATTCTCTGGTTAAAGCGTGGAAAATTGTATCTGCAACAAATTTGGAACATTCTGCCGTGTAATGATGCCTGAAATGGATGACAGTGTGCTTTAGTCGCTCAGTATTGCCTGTTCTCGTGCCTCCTCTGTGTGTGTGGGTCTGACTGATACTCCCTGACAAATGGAAAGTGCATTAGAGAAGACAGTTTCACACCTCTGGCTGACCCGGAGACAATTTCTTTTTCTACTCCCAACACTTCCCTCCCTTTGTCCACCCTCCTCTCCCCACTCTCTGTCGGAGTAAAGTTAAAAGAGCTCGCTGTTATCATGGTGATGAAGAAGCCTTTGAAACAGCTGTGAGAGAGGATTCAGGTTGGAGACAATGAGTGAGCATAACAGAGGATTATTGTGCCTGAATCATTTGATTTACTTCCAGCTATGTCAGGGACAAAGTTTGTGCTGTGTGTGTGTCTGTGTGTGTGTGCCAAATTTGCATCATCTTCATTTTTGAATATTTGTTTGAGAACTCTAGAAGCAGAAAAACTCATTAAACTGATTCAATCATCATCATCATCATAAACTCTGTGCGTCGTTCTCTCTGTGTGACATATGTTGCTTTTATTTGCTGTTGTGACTCTGGGACGAATAGTGTTTAAATACAGATGGCAGGCTGTGGAAAATTGCTTTAATCAGTTTTTAACTTCAGTATGGAAGGATGGAAATCTCCAGGCCTCCCACTGCTGATGTGTGCACTGAGTGACAAACACTCTCGTCTTCTCCGTCGTGGTGGCAAAGAAAAAGTGGCAGAACTCAATTAATCAAATTTGCCATTGTCTGGAAGGTTGTTTACACAACCTGCCAGGGGCGATGAGTTTTTCTTTGCTACCCCTGGCAACACAGCATACTGATGTGTGTGTGTGTGTGAGACAGAGAGAGAGTGCTTGTGTCATTACTTAACTCTACTTTGCAAACTACAAATCTTAAAGAGGGGGTATTCAGTGTTCCAATGATTTGAACATGGCTATAAACTGCAATTGCTGGATGTTCAGACTAAACATCTTCTTTCTGTCAAACCTCCACGTGTTCATATGTTGTAGAAATCTGAATCTGTCTGTAAACTGATAAAACACTGACAACCATTAAGAAATTTACAAGATTTGCAGAAATGATCGATTAATCAATCTTTATTTATGTAACACCAAATCATTACAAACGTTATCTCAAGACACTTTCTAAAACATTAGCAGATCTGGACTATAGGCTGTATGATCAATGGACGCCATGACAGTCAGCTCTAAACTGCTCCCCCTGGTGGCTGGTTGCAGTATTGGTCAAAATCTCCATCTCCTCATGCATTCCAGATGAGAGGTGGTAAAACTTGAGAAAGTTATTAAACCTTGTAGAAATGTTCCTCTCATCCTTATGCTTCAGTGATATGAAGATGATTGTGTTCAAGTCCTCTTTTTTTTCAGGAGTTGGTTTTTCATTAGTTATTAGACGTTAAAAAATGGATCATAAGTTTTGTTTTACAATGATTGACAGTTGGTGTTCATGTGTAGCTTTTATCGGGGATATAAGAAACATCAGGAAAGAGAGCCGGAAAAACGTTTATTGCTTTTTTGTTATCCAGTTCCACCCAAATTCTCTTCAGACTCTGGCTGAACAATGTCGTCCCCAGTAACAGGGTTAAAATGTTTGCAAACCACCCACCTCCAACCCAATAAGTACACAGAATATAAAATGCCTTGTTAAAAACCCATTTGTAACAACAACCCAAAATGTAATAAAACCCAATATGTAGTAGCTGGTCAGTAATGTAACTAATGTAACTTATGTAACTAATGTAACTCATGTGACAGATTCTGAGTCTAAAACAAATTAACCTTTTTTAGCCAAAGTGTAATAAGTTTTTACAGTTTGTGTCAGCTGTTAAATTTAGGATTTTAATACATTCTTTTTGTTGTGTTTCAGACTTAGCCTTTTTGTTACACATTTCTTTTATTACACATTGGGTCGTTGTTAAATTTAAGTTGGGTCATGTTACCTAATGGGCTCTAACATGCCTTCTTAGTGGAATTTTTTATATATGAATATCTGAACATTTTATTTACCTAACCAAGTTTGCTCCTGAGTTTTAACGTTTAAAAAATGTGAAATACTGATAAAAAAGGTTTTTTCAGTTTATTGGTGACTGGAACAATTTCCATGTCAGGTGGTACAACCAATGTAATAATGTTAAATGTTATTTTAACAAAAAATTATTTATCTTATTCACAAATAAAAGAAATGAAACACACAAAATGAAAATGTATGAGTCACTACAGACACTTGAGAGATACTTGCCAATAATTTCACACAGAAAAAATAACAGGAACATATAAATATATTTTCATATATTTGGTTGCACCACCTGACATTTTTGGGTGCTCAAATTAAAAATACTAAAAAATAATGAACCTAAAAACTTTGACATGTTGGTCAACTACTGAAATCTTTTAGAAAACATAATTCTTCTCTCAGAAATATGTTTTTATCCATTTTCAAAGAACTTTTTAAAAATTAGATTTAGACCCTCTTTTTGTCATTGACCCATATATGTACCTTTCTTTCTTTATTTGTATCTTGTATCTTTGTATAACTACACTCCTCTAAAGTCATAATATTTTGGGACTTATTTGGCGGCCCACTTACAATACCCTCACGGCCCACCAGGGGGTCGCGGCCCACAGGTTGGGAATCATTGCTATAGACAGTCTATGATCTAGACCTGTTAACATCAATGAATTTTATTTTATTTTATTGACAGAGACCCAACATAAAAAAAAAAAAAAAAGTTTCATTTCATTTTAACCCAACATGAGTACAGCATTTATCAAGTTGCAATGACAAGGAAAAACTTCCCTTTAATAGGCAGAAACCTTGGACGGAACCAGACTTGGTTTTAGTTCTGCTGTAGGGTACTAATCACGATTACAAGGTTTCGATTAATCAGAGTCAATTATTAACGTAGCCAGGTATTAAAACAACAATAAAAGTTACATTTGGGAATGTATGAGAAGATTTTTCTCTGCATTGTGTATTTTTTAAGTGCTTAGAATTTCTGTGTAACGCGTAAGTTCAAATGCCTAAGTCACGTTGGGGGTTGCTGGTGCAATTGCAGGTGTGAGGACGTGTTAATGTTATGAATTTTCATCGTTTCATTCATTGGTTTTAAAAAACAAAAACATTTACTCCATCTTTTTCCTCAGCTTCATTCAAGTTATCTCTCACTTTCTAATATACTTACAACACATCCTTACATCTCATTCCCTCTTGTGCTTTCACTCCCCCCCACCCCCCTTGTCCTCTCAGTCGCGCTCCCTTCGATGTGAATGGCTCCTCAGAGGAGAGATGAGTCAGTGCGGCTTCCCTTGAGCTACAAGCACCGTGCATGTGTGTGCATGTGTGTGGTTGTGTGTGCATGTGTGTGCATGTGTGTGCTTGTGTGTATGTGTGTGCATGTGTGTGCAAAGGTCGCTCATGTCCCTCTGGCTCCCCAGCACTGAGGGTTGTAGGGAAGAATTAATTTTTCCATTCAGATTTAGAAGTCTGTGTTGGTGCTGTGTGCATGTGTGTTAGTGTATCCCTTGTGCACAACTCAGAGTGAGAGAGAGAGAGAGAGAAAAAAAAAAACAACATTTCTGTGACAGGAAGTTGAACTCATTTCACCTCCACCTGCTTGAGTGAAAATAACGAGCGCGAGGTTGTTAATACTTCAAATTAAAACCCATTTGTGAGTTGACTTGGGTAATGAATGACTTGGAGATAGACAGACAGTGCAGACTGAGCTTTTAGCTGGCTGACATTTCAGTAAAGAGGAGAGAGAGAGAGCTACTGCTGCACTTTACATCCTGGTTTTGGTTGAAATGTCAATAAAGAAATCTGCAGCTTCTGACTCCAGTCTCACACAGAGGAATATCCTATGACCTCAATGACCAAGATACCCACATTGATGGGGGTGCATATTTATGTTTATGACGTCTATAACACAGCAGACTTCCCCTGACTGCCTGAGAGAGGATCTTTGTGAGAGTGTGTGTGTGAGGACAGTAAATATGCTGCATTGAACAACTGCATCGCTGCATGTCACTGATAAAGGTGTATTCATAAAACCAGATATTTCTCGCCTTTTTTAGTATTTGTGATGCCCAAACTGAAATCTTTATCTGTAACAATTTGCCCTCTCAGAATGAGATAGTCAGATGCACTGAATGTGACACAAATAGGAACAAAATTGAAAACGAATGAGGCTTGAAAGAAAAATACTGGCGTGATAGAGAATGTGGTAAAGACAGCAATAGCCCAGTTTTATTTACTATCTGTCTGCTCAGGGGCCCACAGGAGTTATCAGTCAAGATAAAGTCATAGATACAGTTTCAGTGACGTTATCCAGCGGTGCATAGAATTTGAAACCACAAGAGATTAAATCTACTCAAAGCCTTGCATGGTTAAAGAGGGGCTACTGTGTTTGTTTGTTTTTTTATTTTGCTCCTGCTTTTATTCTTCCCACTACACAATATACAGCTCAAAACATCCCTATTTTTCTCACACTGGTAACTTTGAAAACATTTATCTTGGCCAGCATCTGAAATTGTCAGAGCTGCTGTCCCTCTTCGGCTCCCTGCTCCCAAATCCCCCTTCTCTCTGATTGGCCAGCCTTCTAGAGGCCAGTTTACAGTTGGTTTCAGGGATTTCTACAACTTCAAGAATACTCAGTCAGGATGCACAATATTATCATCACATTACTGGTATCGGCCGCTATTCAATTAGAAATGAAATTTTGGTTAATGGTCAATACAATATAAGAGTCTGCTGTTAACTTGATTAAATGCCTGACCTTGGCGCCATGTTCTTGGCTCAAAGAAGACGTGTGCAGCACAACATGCTCCATGTCAACAGAGGTTACATTTCCACAATCTGTCAATTGTGAAATTTTCGAAATTGTCCTTGGTTATAGGTATTCAAGGAGAGCATTAAGTAATTAAGTAGTTTTATCAATTTGCACAGAAAATTAATGATGATTAATTCTGTTACAGAAGAGAGTCGATGATCTCTTTAATTGAGTGTGCGGGAGGGGGGGGGGGGGGGGGGGGGGGGGGGGGGGGGGGGGGGGGGGGGGGGGGGGGGATTGGTTATCAGTAATTGGCTATATGAGCATTGTTACTTTATGTGTTTGAAATACAGGAGAGCAGAGTACTCTTTTAATTTGCTGTCCAATTGTATGATGGAGCACTTTTTGAGTGTCATTATGATTTATTTATTCATTTCATTTATTTTATTTATGTTATATATTTTTGAATTTTCTTACTTTAGTGCTCTAACACAAAGACTATATACAGAAAAGACAGCCTGGCACCTCCTTTTACTATTGTACAGTTTTAAAGCTAAATTATCCATGTCGGAGTCAAGAATCCAAGTGGAGCCAAGAGACAAAAATAACTTCTTGTTTTTTTTCTTTTTTTCTGGCAGAGTCTAATCTGTTCTTGGCTGCCCTTTGCGACTTATCTTACCATACATTTACCTATTACTGAAAGAACTATACAAGGATAGCAGCTGTGAAACATGACTTAAAACCAGTTTTTAACGTCCAATAACAAATGAAAGAACAACTTTTAGGAAAAAAGGATTTGAACACAATGCATCCTAATAGAAACTTGACAACACCATAGATTAGGGATGGGAAAAACATTTTTTCTTTTTGGTGTTTTATAAAGTTTGACCACAGCCCCATCAGAATGAACGGAAAGACAGTGTTTGACATGTACTGCAGGCGGTCACCAGGGGGAGCAGTTTTTGACGTGACCTCATTTTGAGCCAAGATAATGTCTATGTTTTTTTACAGTCTCTGCTCAATTAACATAAAAAAGTTACTTTATATATATATATATATATATGTTTGTATATTTCTTTTTTTTTTTCCTTGGAATGTCAAAGGGTTACAAATTAAACTGTCTTCATATTCCTTGCATTCAAAAATTAACAGCTAACGGGTTAAACGGAGTGAAAATTAAAGGGCTTAGATTAAGACAAAATCCAAGTATTCCATACAAGAAGTATATAAGGGGTTTGTTAAAAAATACTGCCCCTGGACACTTAAGTCTGCAGTAAATACATATTAACGCAAAGAAGACAGCAATAAAATTTACTGTATCAACTCAGTATTGTGATTTGGTTAGCAGGGTGTCTCTTTGACTCTTTATCTACTTAGTCTAGTACTTGTTTTGTACAAAGTTGATTACAGACTGTTCCTTCATCCATGTGCTTGTCTTTAGAGTATTTTGCCAAAGTAGAAAAGAGCAGTTATGACACATTTGACCAATTAATTTCTCTTCCTTAGTTTTCAATAAATTTTGCACTATTATCAAGATACTTTTTTTGTTTCTTTGTTTGTTTTGAAGGTGTTTTTATTTCTATTTTTGTTATGATAATCACAAGGTGAGACTCTGACATTATGAGCACTGTAGTCTAGTTTTTCTTTGATTTATGCTGGCATCAGACCCCATGGTGGCTGCCAGTTAAGGATAATAGACACTGAAGCCAACACTGCGCACATTAACCTGGGCTTCAGTCCAGTGAAATGTATCACAGAGGAAACCAGAAGACATTTGTCATCTCTAGGCCATTGGCTCGGGGAAAAAAAAGACAGATTGCCTGTTTAAAAATTAGTCTTAACATGTGTAATAACAACAACCACAGAAAAGTCTTCTAAATGAGATATATTAACACTTATGGTTACATAGGTGCCTACGACACAATATATAAAACGTCACAAACTATAACTTTTCATTACTTAAGATTCAGAGTTAAGATGTCCAAAAGAAATTCATTTAAAACTTGAAAAAGGTTACCTCACAGTTTCTTACATTGACTCGTAAAACTTTACCTCAACCTTCTCTTTGTTCTTTGTTTTGCCGTTGTGTTTTAATTGCATTGAATTTTTCAAACTGTTTCTCCGTATTAAGGTTTAAATTCTTTTAATGCACTTTCCTCTAGAGCTCATTTTATTTTCCTTGGATTTAAATGGGTTATTCAAACAAAGTATTGAAATTTTCACACCAGATTTAACTTCCCTGTTTTAACACTTTGTGATATAGATCAGCTGAACTGTGGCAACACTTTTATTAGGAAAGAAAAATGAGAATGGAAAGAAAATAAAAAAAGTGATGTGGCTTCATTTCTTTTTCAGATACAAGGACAGCCACTTGTTTCAAAAGACTCTGGTAAAAAGTTTGAATACATATTTAACCACTTCACCGATGTAAAACTTTTAAAGTGCAGGCTCTTTGAGGAAAGAGAAGTAAATTGTTACCCAGTGTGGACATTTCTAGCAGACGCATCACTGCAGAGCCTCAAGTACCTTTTCGTGAGGCTCCTGCACAAAGTTATTCAAACTTCAAATGAAAGCACAGATACTTTAACTTTGTCACTGTGAGCAATTCAGTTTGATGGGGACTGCTGCTTCTCTGAATCCACTCCAGTCTTAAGCTTTTTTTTAAGCTCTTGGATGAACTTTTCTTGATGTAAGACTGATCATTTCAGGGATGCAGGGAAAGTTATTGCTTGCAGTAGGTGATCCACTTTCTGAAGATGAATGATCACACATTAAAACATTACTTAGAATAGTTTCATTATTCAAGCAGATCTCAGAAATGGTCGAGCTGAGGGATGATTGGATACTGAGTAAACAGACTGTAGTTATGACTGGTCGGTCAATTTTAACTAACCCAAACCAGAACCACTTGTTTTATTTAACTAGAAGTGTTAATCATTCACACACAGCTGTCATTGGAGTTCATCTGAGATAAATGTTGGAAGATAAAGGTCATGTTTCCCACATTGCTCACATGTAGAGCAGGTTACAATTGATTTGTAGAAGTAGTCTTTTCATAGCTTAGTGTGCGGTCACCCTGGCCAATCATAATATGCTTGAGCCCACTTGGACCCCAAAGTTCACTTCGTTTGGCTTCGTAGAGCTGTGCTTTTGGATGATACACTTCAAGCAAGGTCATGGTCAGTCAAAAATGACTTAACAGGAGTCAAAAAGTAACTAAAGTTGTTGCCAGTGTTTCCCATTGTGCTGATTGATGAGACTGTCTTGTAAACAAAACATCATAGGCAGGCCACAGGTGTGTCTGCAATCATGCTTGAGTCTGGCTCATGTTGGAGTAGTGTGACCGCGCTAGGAAGCGGGGGATCAGCGTTGCGGGGGCTAATTGTGCTTAAATACAGCAGAGTCCGAGCGTCCACTGTGACCACACCACCTGTGGAACTGAAACTGAGGTTTGAAGAGTTGTTGCCACTGCCCGTGTGATGGAGTTTCTGGTCGCAATGTTCGAAACCACTGATTCTCCTTCCAATCTGGTACTAAATATCCACTGGTTCCAGCAATGTCAATCTAATACTGATACAACTCCTGACCATTTTTACTCAAACATTACTGTCTTGGTTGTTTGTGGAGCTTAAATAGCTCATAACTCTGTTTACTCTCTGCCATTGTGTCTACTGACTGAAACTGCACTCACATATTCCGCACTTACTCAGTCCATACAAAGGCGCCGGAAGACAAAATAGCTCCCACTAACCTCAATCATTTAGACAAGATCCCAATAGTTAAGTTACTTTCCATTCAAGTATCTATATTTTGATTTCACAATCGATTCAAGGGCATAGAGATCTTGACATGGACATATTTATATTTCAGTATCGATGAGCAATTCACTCGTTTCCTGTTCATCTCCGCCCTGTAGCAGCAAGCCAAGTTTATATTTGAAGTGCTCTTGGTGAAATGTGACTTTTTTTGAGCAGAATACAAGAAAAAAAAGAAAAGACGAAATTGACTCTTTTTTTGTTTCCTTGTGAAACTGTTAATCTGATCTTTAAAACCATGAATCGATGAGACGAGTTTTATTTCTGTCATCAAACATTTACAGAAATAAAGGCCTGAAATAATTCACTCTTTATTTAATGAGCTTATTTAATATTTAGTTTTACTTTACACAGGTGAAATCACTTTAAAACAGGTCAGTTAAGTTTCCTCCACCTTTACCTCATACATCATTTCATCCCTGACTCCTCTTTTTCTTTCTTTCTTGTTGTTGCTGCTTCAGCTCCACAGACAGAGACGCTTTAGGAGAAGAAGAAGAAGAGTGTCCACAATTTAAGACATGGGAGAATATGTTTTTTTGTCATTGGGATTGTTGGATATTGCTTTTCTTTTTGTCACTTATTTAACTCTGTTTAAACAAGGCAATCCAAGGTGCTTTACAGCTAAATAAAATCACAGTTGTCATTTCCAAAGCTAAACAGAAGTGTTTACAGCCTGGATTTGAACATTGTAAAAGTTTTGGCCTGTCTCACAACTTTTTGAGGACTGTTCCAGATTTAAGACGCATAAAACTGTGTTTAAACCTGACCCTTGGCACCAGCAGAAGACCCCTCCCTGAGGTTCTTAGAGTCCAAGTTGGTTCATATGGTGCTAACACATCAGAGATGGACTTGGGTGCCAAACCATGAAGACTTGGACACAAGCAGAGCTGTTTTAAAGTCTATTTTCTAAGCAACAGGAAGCCAGTGCAGAGACCTGAGACCTGCACCAATAGGGTTCCTCTTTTCCATGGTTCTACTCAGGACTGGAGCAGCAGTGTTCTAGTTGTCCTACAGCTCGCTCAAAGAGCCCAGTGAGCAGAATTTTACAGTAGAGTTTATAGATTAAGGTGGTAAAAAGCTGTTTATGATATTGATTTAATGCAGCTGTTAAAGTTCAGGTCTGAGTCCAATACTACCCCAGATTTCTAACCTGATTATTAACGTTTATAGAAAGAGCGTCTGAAGGTGACTGATAACATGTTCTCTTATAGCTGATGACTGATAACACTGGGGGGTCCAGGGATGGATTTCATTCAAAGTCAATGTGTGAACTCACAATGGCTCCACTCTGTTTCATTCCAGCTGTTTCTGACCTCCAATTAACACGTACTGCATGCCCGCTCTGTCAGTGCCTGGCATCATGCAGTACGTAACTGCCACTCTAGTCAATCATTGTGTTCATACAGCGCTCTGTGGGCCGTCACCAACACGAGCCACCAACAGTGCCATGTCTCTGCTCACTGCTGTTACTATGTTGCTGCTGGATTGTCTTTACCAGAGCATGCTGCAGGCGTGCGTCAATCTCTGCAGAGCGGATTGCACTGAACAAGAAAACACAAAAATGATCAGAGCATCTACTTGATTTCAAAATAAAGCACCATGGCTCAAGTTACATAACTAGATTATAGAACAATGAACCTGAACATTATGTCATACTAATTGACAGTTAACATGATAAAAGCCTTTTAAAAACATTTATATTTGAACAACAGCTGACATACTTACTTACAGTAGAAGCCCCACAGAGAGAACTCAAAGTGAACTGCTATTCAACCTCTGAAAGGTTAAGTTTTTTATATATATTTGTTACTTCTTCATACATGGTTATTGTATGGTTTCACAATTCCTATGGGAAAATATGGTTCTCCTGTGATCTTGCATATGAAGTTCACTGCACTGTGCTCCAGAGATGGACCCAGCGTGAATAGGTTCACATTGAACAATGGGCAAAACTGTAGTGCTGATGGACCACGTATGTGTGAATTGGGGATCATGCATAAAATACACTTGATGCATCTACGGTCCAGCTCCACTCCATCACTTGTTGACTGCATTTTTCAACTCACACCAGCAGATGGAATCCGAGGAATTCCTGTGCTTCGAAATCTGTTGATCAGTCTCTCCTTATTCAGGTTGGGCTGTAAAACCTTAAACCTAAATCAATCAATCTTTATTTATATCGCGCCAAATCAAAACAAATGTTATCCCTATATCAAGACACTTTACAAAACATAAACAGGTCGATACCTGTTGCTGTAATTTTTTAATTTTTTAAATTTTTTTTATATTATTATGCTATTAACAGAGACCCAACATCAAGGCAAGATAAATAATCTTATCTCATCTTGACCCACCATGAGTGTAGCGCTTTGCAGCAGCTTTTAGCAAGTTACAGTGGCAAGGAAAAACTCAGAAACCTCAGACAGAACCAGACTTATGTTAGACAGACATCCGACTGTATTGGGGTGGGGGTTGGAGAATTCCTAGCTTGTTTCTTCGTATGATGTCTGTGTATTGTTGTAGCCAAACTGAATATCAACTGATTTTCACATGGCTCATTTTATTTTTAAACTCACTAGCTGCTTTAGATGGTACTTAGATGGGCACTTCAAACTGTACCATTGGATCTACCCTACATCTACATTGACAAAAACAGGATTGCCATGTATAACTTGTGATTTGCCTCACAAGGCACACACCTAGACTCCAACAGTGTGGATCCAGTGTAAGTTGACACACTGACTTGAATGGAAACCTGTCTGATCCAGTGCCAAGATGAAGCAGAGCAGCGGATGCATCTGGTGTAGTTTAGTCATGTGAGTTGTACTTTTGTGCTAAACTATGGAGAGACTTGTACACAAGCAGGATGTGGCCACCATTGACTGTATATAGAATGGACAGCGCGCTTCCGCCTGTCAATGTTCTACGATTTTGAAGCCAAAAAACCCCGTTACTCTAGCCGCCATTGTGCAGCCAGAGTTGGCACAGTAGAGAATTTCCGGTGGAGTAGAGTAAAAAATAGAAATAAAAATATTTATTTCTTCTTCTTCAGAAGGTTTAGTCTCCTTTTGGCTCTCTTTCTCAACGTTTCTTATATCCCCGATAAAAACTACTCATGAACGGCAGCTGTCAACTATTGTAAAACAAAACTTATATCGCGGTTTTTAACGTCCAATAACTAATGAGAAACTAACTTCTCAGAAAAAAAAAAAAACCTGAACACCATGCAGCCAAATGACATCATCATACTACCTTAGCGTAAGGATGAGAGAAACGTTTCTACGAGGTATCGTAATTTTTTTAAGTTTTCCCGGCTCATATCTAGAATGCATGGGGAGGCGGGGCTTATGACCTATAGTGCAGCCAGACACCAGGGGGCGGGGCATCTGCTGGAGGCTTCAGTTTGAGCCGAACGTTGTTACGTCCACTCATTATACAGTCTATGGTGGCCACTCACATGGTGGTCGTCCTGATCCAAAGGGCTCCGACCTGCCTGGTCTGACCCACAATTCACTCACATGCGGTCCATCAGCACTGCGGTTTTGCGCCGTTGTACAGTGCGTACCCTGTCACACTGGACTCTACATCTGTTTATTGAACAAACTTTAGTAACGACACATGACTGTGCACGGAGCGAATCAAGTGGGACAGGAAGTCTGTTACCAAACTGGCAGAGTCACTGAAGCCAGGCAAAGAGTAGGGGTGACTATTGATAAGATTTTATCAATACCAATACCACTATCAAAGCTGCTTATCAATCTGAGTCTTCATGGAGCCCTGTATCGATTCCTCCTGTGAAATTTCTGTGAACAAAAGGTAGCTTTACAAGTTTTGTCAACGCTTTATCGACTTTGAGGTAAATTAATATGAAAGTCACTGAATCCTAGATCTCTTCATATGCATGTCACTAGTATGAACTCATCAGTTCTTGTTTAAAAAGAAAAGCATATCTGCTTTCTTATCTCCAGCCCTGGGAAAATAATTGATTAGGGAGTTGTTAAGCAAAATGGTAACTCGGTATCAATGGATTAAATCATTTCTCATCCATTCTTAACAGGAACTGGCTCTGGATAGGAGTCAGGAGTCAACAGGTTTGAGGTTTTACAGCCCAACGTAAATGGGGAAAGGATCAATAAGGATTGATATTCTTGGGTCTTGGGATTCAGCGTGTTTTAGTAGAAATGAAGAGAGTAGAACATAAAAGTCAGAAGGAAGAGTAATTTAAATTGCATTTCAAGGTTGTCATGAAATATTCCTACATTTTCCCTTTGATATTTCTTTGAAACATGATCAATAGTTAAATGTATATGAAGAGAGTCAGCTGGACAGAAAAAGAATGATGGGAAAATTCAAGGCAGGGTGAAAGAGCAGAGAAAACAAGTAAAAGGAATAACACTGGTAGCAACTCACAGAGAAAGAGCTGAAAACAAAAATACTAATCATAAAAAAATAAGACATATCCACATGAAAATGGCAGGAATTATGACAACCAGGCAGCCTGAGCAGGATGTAACGTTTTCGTTTAGAAAGAAGGAAAAAAGGAAATATTCATCATCTGCTCGTCATTAAGATATGAGAACCTGAATATTGCAGATGCAAGAAGCAAAGAGTTGTCTGAGGATTTATGCTAAACAGCAACCAATGTGGTTATCATGTGGCGCTTTTCAGCCTGTCACGCTCGGCTGGTGAATGGTATTGATGCTCGCCCGCTCTCACTCTCCGCAGCTTGCAGAGGAGGACATAATCTTGTCATGTGCCAACATATTGCATGTCGATGCCGGAGCATATGGACTTCTAATGCCATCCCTTGCTCCAGGAAATAATATTATCAAGAAGGGAGGTGGGAGAAAATGAAAGAAAGGTTGAGATAAGGGGGAAGGATGTTAAGGCGAATGAGAAAGAAGGTGCAGAGAGACGGAAAAGTGAGCAGGAGGGGGTGAGAGGTACGATGTCAGAAAGAGAGAGGGAGAAGAGGGACAGGAGGAGGTACAGGTGAGGGGATAAGCGAGTATGTGAGTGGGAAAGAGAGAGGGGGTGAGATGAGTAGAGCTATGACAGTGTGTTGAATTATAAATGTGTCGGAAACGAGGCTGGGGCTCATACAGCGGGCTCGCTCTGCCTGCAGTGTGGGAGGTTCATTGATGCGATCTGGCATTCAGGACACACACATACACACACTCACACAAAGCTGTTATAAAACTACTACAAATCAGTGAAATGGTTCCACACTGGATGCAGAGTAAATGGTGATCATTTGTGTGTGAGTGTGCACTTGTTTATCTGTGCTTATGGGGACTAAACAAGCTACCTTATGGGGACACCAGTGTTAGACTTAGGGATACTGTAGTTAATCTTGGAGTTGATTTTCGTATATTATGGGAAAACTTGCGTCTGAAGCCACTGGATTACAAACAGACCTTAATAAATTTGTATAAGAGAAACAAGTTGGATAATGACTAAGAATGTATTATCTTTTTTTCTTTTGTATCGTCTCCTCTTGTTTTACAAAATGAAGGTGTATTGAGTCCATGGCTGTTGAGTAATCAAATGTGCTCCTGTTTATGTGCAGTACAGGCCAAAAGTTTGGACACACCTTCTTATTCAAGTGTTTTCTTTATTATCATGACTATTTACATTGTAGATTCTCACTGAAGGCATCAAAACTATGAATGAACACATAAAAAGTTATGTACTTAAAAAAAAGTGAAATAACTGAAAACGTGTTTTATATTCATCAAAATAACCACCCTTTACTCTGATTACTGCTTTGTATACTTTTGGCATTTTTCAAGAGGTCGTCACCTCAAATGGTTTTCTCTTCACTGCTGTGACTTATCAGGGTTAATTAGTGGAATTTCTGCCTTTATCAATGGGGTTGGGACCATCAGTTGTGTTGTGCAGAAGTCAGGTTAATACACAGCCAACAGCCCTATTGGACAACTGTTAAAATTCATATTATGGCAAGAACCAATCAGCTAACTAAAGAAAAAAGTGGCCATCATTACTTTAAGAAATGAAGTCAGTCAGTCCTATGTGAGAAATTGTAGAGTCTCTTGTAATTTTCTGCTTATGATTCAATGAGCATTTCTGAGGCGAATAAAGAGAAAGAAATTGGATTCATTTAATGTTCAGAATAATCCAATTACATTCTGAACATGAGTTGGCCACCCCTGAAGGTGCACAGACACATCCACTGGTTGAAGCTGATTTATAAAGCTCTTCTGGGGTTGGTGCCTTCTTGTCTTTGTTCTTATCTCTAAAGAACAAACAGCCATTACGCTATGTGTTCCTGTGAGGTCTTTAAACTGTCTGTTCTCACTGAGTTTGGGAAAAGAGCTTTTAGTTTTGCTGCTCCAACCACATGGAACCTTCTCCAAAATGACTTAAAAATGGTGGATCTTTTTTCACTTGGAGACTTCAGCTCAGTCTTTAGAGATAGAGTATGAGTCAATTGGACAGTGCCAGGGTTTCTGATTTTTACAATGTGAGCGAGATCCTGCACTTTATTCTGTAAATCAATTTGCAAACTGTAAACTGTTGTTTTCTATTACCTTGTTGTTGTTACTTGTCTTGTCATAATGTTTGATTTTTATTATGCATGCTGCTGCCCTCTTGTCCAGGTCACCCTTGCAAAAGAGGTCTTGTTATCAATGGGTTATTTACCTGGTTGAAAAAAGGTAATTTACCCAGTTGAACAAAGGTTATTTACCTGATTAAATAAAGGTTAAATCAAATAAATAAATTACCCTACTTTATTTTACAGCAGTGTCTTTTCTCTCGTGTATTAATTACAGTTTTCTGTTTCTCCAGTTTTGCTGAATACAAAATATACTTGTTTATCAGTCATACTGTATTTCAGCTGTAAGATATATAACATTTATATCTTTATATAGTTACATAACTTCAGCTCCAGTGAAATAATTCATTTGAACTTATTTCAACGGTCTGAAAATATGTTGTATGGCCGTCTCAGTCGTCTATATTTAAACAGTCTTCTAATATTACAAATATGAAAACCACTCACTCTTTGAAATGAATAAATAAACAAAAACAAAGGAATGCTTAATTTTACTTTCACTTCTACAAATTAGTTACCTGGATATTGCTGGTCATGTTGAAAGGACTCTACCAGTCACTATCTTCACTGTGCAGGTGGTATTGTTGCGATTTTAGGATCTTACGCTTCTCTGCGTTCACTCACCAGCTCAGAGTTTTCTTTTTAGTGTTAGAGTTCTTTTTAGTAGCTACTATACTCAATTTGTTTCCCAAAAACATCACAGTTTACAGTGCTTCATCTTATTAATTTATCGATGAAAGCCTCATTCAGATTAAAAATCTCTTTACAAATACACTAACTACTGTTGGCAATATTTGAATGCACCTGAAAACGTGACAGACTTACATGTATTCATCCACTTCCCATCAAATGCCAGCTGTTCTTCTCTTAAGCTGTTAGTGATGCTTTGAAGCTGAGAAAAACAACCTAACTATGTGAACCTTTACATCAGAGAGATGTGAGTCAGCGTTAAATGGTATGTGGGAAGGCGTGATGCAGATTATGAACACTACACTGACTTTGACATTTTCGCCTGAGCTGTTCATTTTTCAGGGTGTCTGTCATGGCGTAATGGATTTTTACTAAGTTTTGGTTGATTAGAAAAGAGGGAGGGGTGCGGCAGAGAGAGGGAATCTTTTTTAATAAGAGACCAAAATACAAACAGAGGAGTCGGCTTACAAACAGTCTGGAGGGCAAAGTTTGAGTCTGATATTTAACCCGACCTTGGCATCATTAATCAAACTGGGACCAGCTTTGGCCCCGTTGATGGTGGAAAAATAAGACATGAAAACCAAAGGAGGAGGTGTATATTTTTGCTGAGTCATATTTAGAAGATTAGAAAGTCACCTAGAAATGCATAAATTAACACCAGAATAATGACAAGTACAGTTGTGCTAAAAAGTTTACATACCATGGTAGAATATATGACTTCATGACCTTTTTTTAGAGAATATGAAAAGTAATTATGGTGATTTTGTCCTGATAACCTGAACACAAGTTAACACAAATGGGTTTAAATGTCTACTAAAGGCAACCATCCTC
The DNA here is from genome assembly GCA_008086565.1 of Thalassoma bifasciatum. NCBI lineage: Eukaryota > Metazoa > Chordata > Actinopteri > Labriformes > Labridae > Thalassoma > Thalassoma bifasciatum. Next base: position 77,397 of record RPOG01001273.1, read on the forward strand.
ACCTGTGATCTGTTAGCTTGTAATCAGTGTGTGTGTATAAAAGGTCAGTGAGTTTCTAAGCTCTTAACAGACCCTTGCATCTTACATCTAGTGCTGGGCTGACATTTCTGGATTCTGAGTCATGGGGAAAGCAAAAGAATTGTCAAAGGATCTGCAGGAAAAGGTAATCTAACTGTATAAAACAGGAAAAGGATTTAAAAAGATATCTAAGGAATTGAGGATGCCAATCAGCAGTGTTGATACTCTAATTGAGAATTGGAAAATGATGGATTCTGTTGAAACCAAACCTTGGTCAGGTAGACCAACAAAAGTTTTGGCTGCAACTGCCAGGGAAATTGTTCTAGATGCAAACAACCCACAATAACTTAAGGTGAAACACAAGACTCTCTGAAAGAATGTGGTCTGGCTGCTTCAGGATGCACAATAAGGAGGCACTTGAAGAAAAATAGGCTGCATGGTTGAGTTGCCAGAAGAAAGCCATGTCTATGAAAATGCCACAAAATTTCCCGCTTGAAATATGCCAAACAGCTCAGAGACGAGCCTCAAAACTTCTGGAACAAAGTCATTCAGAGTGATGGGACCGAAATTGAACTTTTTGGCCACTACAAATGTTACACTTGGAGAGGAGTCAACAAGGCCTATGATGAAAGGTACAACATTCCTTCCTTGAAACATGAAGGTGGATCACTGATGTTTTGGGGATGTGTGAGCTACAAAGGCTCAGGAAACTTGGTCAAGACAAATGGCGAGAATCAGAAAATTCTGGAGGGAAATTTACACTCATCAGCCCAGAAGCTGCGCATGAGGCGTACTTGGACGTTCCAACATGACAACGATCCAAGACACAAGAACAAGTTGACCTGCCATTGGCTACAGCAGAATGAAGTGCAGGTTCTGGAGTGGCCATCTCAGTCTCCTGACCTCATTATCATTGAGCCACTCTGGGGAGATCTCAGACCTACAGGTCATGCAAGACAGCCTAGGAATTTACAGGAACTGGAGGCTTTTACCAAGAAGAACGGACAGTTTTACCGTCTGAGAAAATAAAGACCCTGTGATTTAAAAAGAGTAAACACAGTTGTTCGTTAATAAATGGCTTCACCCAACCACTAATCATGAGTGAAATTAAAGTTTTGAGGTCATCAATTATATTCTCTGAAAAAAGGCTAAGAAATCATAAATTCTGCTGGGGAATGTAAACTCAAGAGCACAACTGTACATACAGGAGTTGAAGAATAGCGTACACCACACTGAAATAGTGTCTGACACACACCAGGGGCACAGCGGGGTTTTCTCTTTGTGGTGTCTCTCGAGGGAGCAAAGAAGCGGCTACGGAGTAATTAGGTCTTGCTCAGTCAGGAGTTTTATTAGAGATAGGGGATTTGTCTGGAGTAGACACCGTGACTTTTCACCGAGTGCCTTCAGTCAGAAAGAGGAGAAAGAAAACATGTTCTTGATGATTTAAGAGGAAAAGAAATGATGAATAACAATGATGTCAACAATGAGATTCAGACAGCAGCTACAAATCTGTGTGTGAGAGATCTGGAAAACAGGGGCACATTTTTGAAAGTGTGCTCAACTCGCAGAGAAAAATACCCCCATCTTTTTGTTTAAAAAGTTTCCAAGTTGCAATGACTGCAAGAACAGAGCAAGGTTCATCACCACCTGACCAAAAACTCATCAGAATTATTTGCAAGTGACTGTTTTCTCATAAATTTAGCATGCTTTAATTCCAATCAGACACGAGTAATATTAAGATTTCTTGTGGTGTAGAGTGTTGGTTTTGTGGCAGTAGACCAATGAAAATATGCTGGTGTTTCAGCACCAGGAGAAAAAGCCTGTTTTTTTCTGTTGGTACAGAGAATCTGAGAAGGTAGTAACTAAAGAAAAACTCTCAGCCTTAAAATTGTTTACCCCGTAGCTCAGCAGGGGGCTTCACATCTCAAATTCAGGTCACAGCGTTGCTCTTTGAGGTTGCAGGACTGGTTGGCCTGACTAAAACACCCAGCTCTTTCTTTAAGCCCGTGCCCCGCCTCAAACAAGGTTCACAGTCAAATTGTTGTTTGGGGTAAAGGTGGTGAAGGTGTTGGTCTGCAGATCTGAGTCAAGGAGAGATGTAAGCCAATACACTGCAGGAACTGAAATCTAAGCAAGTCATTATGTCTTGTTTTTAGTAAAATTTGTCTTACTACTCTTGATTTGAGCCACATTTACTAGACAAGATCATAAAAATGTTTCATTTCAAATTTTTTAAAGACAAAAATGAGGCATCAATTGCTTGTAACAAGTAAAAAAAATCTGCCAATGGGATAAGATAAAAGATTCTTGTTACAAGACATCTTTCTAATTTCAAGAAACTTCCCGTGCGAATTCGTCTCATCCCATTGGCAGATTTTTTTGACTTGTTACAAGCTATTTACACCTCGCTTTTGTCTTAAAAAAACTTGAAATAAGAAATTTTTACAACCTAGTCAGTAAGTATGTATCAATATACTGAATTCAACAGAATCAGTACTCACACCACTACTCAGACGCTAAAAACAGATTAAAAACACACCTCTTCCACACTACTTTGTTTCGACAGAGGACAGTGGATCGTGCAGGAAACAGGGTTAGGAGTGGGGAGTGACATGCGGGAAAGTAACCACAGACTGGATTCGTACCCGGGCTGCCAGCGCATGGGTGAACCTCATGGAGCATGACCCAAACCACTGTGCCATCTGCGCTCCATTCCACACTGCTTTTAACTCATAACAACTCTGTAAGCTTAGCAATATCCCAACTGTCTTCTTGTTATTCTGTTGTTTATTGTAGTAATGTTTTCACCTGCACTGTTAACATTTACCTTGTAGAGGATTCTTTAGTTTGTTTACTGTACTAACTGTTTTGATCTGCACTTTTAACATTTACTTTGTTAAGCATCTTTTAGTTATTGAAAAACACTCTAAAAATAAAATGTATTATCATTATTATAACATTATCATCTTGTTCAGGCACAAACTTTAACCTTGTAGAGCAGATCAACCTGCCTGGATCATTTTCTGAAATCCTGCAGATCCATCTTGCTAATCTCCATTCACAAACAATTTCATTTGGTCCAATATTGACCGAACCAATCAGGGAAGAGAGACTAGAGCTGCGGACGTGACGACAGTGGGAAGCAGCCTGAATGTTTGAAAACAATGGCAGCGAGTGAAGTAGTCTCCGTGGACATGACAATATCTGCAGTTTTATCAGGAATGGACTCAATTTTCCTCTTGACAAGAAGAACAGAGAACTCAAAGCCTTTCCAACAGGAAACAATGTTTTCACTGGGGAGAAGCGCAAAAGCAGACTGGTGAAATATCTCCATAGCGGAAATCTGAACTGTTTGTCTGGCGTGTCCGGTTACACAAACTCTGCATCACACCAGAGAACTTTTCATAACCAGAGTTCTCCCTAATTTGCATAGATTTACACAAACAACATGAGAATACAAAAGGGCTGGTGTTACGACCTGGTAATACTAGGGGTATGCAGGCCTAACAAAATAAACTTTTAAACCCAGGACAAGATGGTCAAAGAAAAATAAGGCAGGAGAAAATGGTCAATTAAATGTATTGAATAAGTAAATCAAATCAACAATTCAACAGAAAATACTCCTCCTCAAAAACTAGAGGGAATAATAAGGCCCAAAACTAAATCTGTCCAAAGAAACCCAAAACAAAACAGAACTCATTGGGCCTCATTCATGAATAAATACGTAGAGATGTTCTTACTCCCCGCACGAAATGAGAAAATACGCAAAATCAATGTCGGATTCATGACACGTGCGCACCACCCATTTTTGTTCGCTTCAGCGTGCATATAATAGTGAATCAGAATCATTCAAAATTAACATGAACCACGCCCCAATTCATCCACATAAGGACATCTGTTCAGAGGTTCAGGAGGAGGAGCAGAAGGAGCCCTTACGTCCGTGTTGTCAGTGACAACCTCACAGCTCGTTCTCTTGGTGTCTCACCGGAGACTCGTCTGCAGACGCGCGTCCTGACTGGAGATAAATGATCAGCTGACTCTCCTGCTGCTGTGAGGGAGATCGTACCGTGTGTCCGTAACATAAACTACACATTAAAACAGCTGCTGGATATTTTTGTAAACAGGTAAATAAATCTGAGTGAACAGCTGAGCTGTGTGTGCGTCATTTGCCCAGAAAATGTTTGAAATCATAAGAAGACGCCAATTATTTTACGTCTTCATTAAGTTTGCACAACTTTATGAAACTGTTTGTCAGAGCAGTCGACGATTTAATCAACATAAAATAATGTGACATTCTGATATGCACATGGTTATATTTTTAATCTAAACTTAGTATTTCAATTTAAGATTTAATATTATAAGCATGATGAGGACGAAAATGTGTCAGTTTAATCGTTATTTCATAAAGTTAGTCAATGCACAGTTTTAATTAATGAATTCTATTTAAGGCTTTTTTATTTTACTGAAAGTAGTTTTTAAATGTTATGTTTTCAGTGAAAAGAGTCTGTGTTTTAGGTTATTTAGACAGCTGATCATTCATTATTTGTGTGTACGCATGGTCTGAGGAGGTTCTACATTTGTTCGCAAAGTAAGAAGAAATTCAGGTAAGAAAACTTTGATGAATCACAGGTTTGTGCGTCAAACGTTCAACGCATGATTTAGGCACAAATTTGTGCGTACGACCGTTTTGTGAATGAGGCCCAATGATCGTCACTCACCACTGGGCTTCTACCTTAAACAAACACAAAACACAGCTCTAAACACACACACAGCCACACAAGGCTAAGTCAAAATCACCGGTAAGTTGGAGAGAGTTGAGAAGGTCGACTGGTCTCTGCAGCTGAATCCTCCACACACAAGTGAACAAAGAAGCTGAGCAGCTAACACTCCTGCCCGGTAGCTCCTCACAGGTGCTGCAGATCCTGTAATCAAGCCACTCACTCACACACAGGCTCACCCCACAGGTAGAGACACGCCCACAAGAGAAAACTCACATATATGAGCATGCCCATACTCATGTAACAGCTGGCAATAGTTTACCTGATTTTTTATTTTTTTTTTGCACACATTTATCTTTACGTGTAAAGGACAGCTTTTTTTTTCCAATGTTGTGACCTTAGTTACACTCTGTTTCTCACAAAACAGTTTCAAAGCCAAAACGTCCATTCTTTATTGAATTTGCATCCTGCAATAACACCAGTCTTTGAAGGACTGACTCTATCAACAGCTTCTTCTGTCTGATCTCATTTCAGTATCCTCACAGCTGAGGTTGTCAGCACTCAGATCCCCCCAAGAGGAAGTCCTCTGACCCTCAGACTAGCTGGTAATCCTGTTACGCTGAGAGGAATACGCTTCTATGTAGGCCACAGAATAAAGCATCACAGCTTTGCAGAGTTAGAAACACAGACACAGTGTACTGCTGCATATAGTGAAGCATCTTTAAAACACTGAACTTGTCACAGCGTCTTCTTCCACTTAGCGTCTCGGTCGGACTCGCTGGGCTTTGCCGTGTCGTGTCACATTGTGGAGGAGAGGCTGTAAAAGTTCTCCCACTGCATCTGCACACATACTGTACACACCCACACACTCCCCTTTATCTCTCTCTCCCTCTCTCTCTCTCTCGTGTCCCCAGTTCATTACGTCTGCCTTCCTCCCTCCCACATCTCTCCCGCTCTCTCTCTCACACACAGTGACAGATTTCCCTCCTTTCATCTATTTGTGTGTGCGCGTGTGTGTGTCTGTCTCTGTGGATGCTTCTTGCCAGTAATGGGATTGGGCAGATTATGCTCCAGCCATTGTTGTAATGTCCATGTTTTACAAATCTCTCCCTGCTCAGAAACTCTAATGCCAGCTGCCTCACGGAGGAGACGAGATGATGCAGCTGTTACAGAGAATCCTCCATCTCTCTTTCTCTCTCTCTCTTCACTCTCTCTCTCTCTGTCCTCGCAGCCATTCTTTACTTTCTTGCCGACTTCAAAGTCTAAACAGTATAATCGAGTTAAAATCTGCTTCACAGATCACTGCACATGCTGGTGAGTGGCTGATAGCCCTCCAGCTTCCACATCGTAAAAAAGGACGAGTACTCATGCATTTTTCAGAGGCCTCTCTTTTTTTTTTGAAATTGATATACCAAAGGACCATGGCCGCACTCTTTTATTCGCTCTCTTGAGTGAAAAGCAGTTGAATGTACCGCGTAGTCCAGTGGAGGTTAATGAGGTTTCACACAGAATGAAGCACTAATTCTGCCGCTGAGATCATAATTACTGGAATTTTTCATTTTCTCTAGAACGTATTGATGGCACTCATATCTTTGTAGGACTTCAAGTGCAGCCAGACTCATTCAGCAGATACCGACATCATCGGGTTTGGCCTCGAAGTTTCTCGCTTTTCGTGCACTAAATGCCCAAATGCACTTCAATTTACTCAGCCCAAAAAAATAGTAAGGCAAAATGTGTTTGATAGATTAATTATTTTTCCTAACAATGCTCCCTGGCTCGAAATGTTATATTGTAAAACCTGTTTATTTCTTCTTCATGGAGCCACATTTGTAAGGAAGATGCATTTGTGGGATGGGCGTAAAAAATGTCTAGCAGGAAATACGAGTAGAGAGGATTCAAGTGGATTGCAGTGACTCCCTTTGTCCAGAGGATTTGTTCAAACTGTCCTGATGTATTTGTTTTGAAAGTGAAAGTGAAAGTAGATCAGATCTCCTTTCTTTAACACTACTTTTCTTTGGTCAAGACAACTTTTTATGGGATAGAACACAAAGAGATAATGTATGTATTGATAGTTACAGAGCACTGTTGTTGGAAACATGACACAAACAGTTTGAAGCCCAGTTCATACAAGATGGGTCTAGTTGTATGGAGTTTGCATGCTCCCTAGGATAGCTGATGGTTCTAAATTGCCCATAGGTGTGAGCATGTGTGTGTGTGTGTGTGTGTGTGTGTGTGTGTGTGTGTGTGTGTGTGTGTGTGTGTGTGTGTGAATAGTCGTCTGTCTGTGTGCGTTGGCTATAAGATTAAGTGGGCGACCAGTGCAGGGTGCACCCCACCTCTCGCCATAAGACAGCTAGGATTGGCTCCAGACACCCACCACCCTGATCAGGATAAGAGGTAGAACATGAATAAGTGTATGATCTAAATCAGCAGCTCAAATGCACAGTATACAGAAATTTTTGTTAAGTTATGTTTATTTATTAACATACAACATCCAAACTTGTCTCCTCCTTCGTGGCTCAGTGCCAGCGGTAGCACATGCTCACTACCTCTGATTGTAGCTAAAAGCATCGCTAAGAGTCATAGCTTTGTGAACACACCATACACGGTAAAAAACAGCCCTGTGAGCACCTGCAGCACCACATGGGAGAAACTCAAGAACCGCACACTTGACTTCCTGCAGATAAATGAGGTATGCTGCAAATATTGTATCATTCTTTCTCTCTGTTACAGCCACGATCATAGCCACTTAGGGTAACGTCTCCCCCTTGCTTTAATCAACACACAAAGTCACTTTTGCTCTAGGTGTGCCGTGATTGGCTGATCACCACCATAGACTGTATATTGAATGGACAGCGTGGCTTCGCCTTTTACCGTTGTACAGTTTTGAAGCCAGAAGAACCCCGTTACTGGAGCCGCCATTGTCGAGCTAGAGCCTGCACAGTGGAGAATTTGAGTGGAACCAGGTCTAATCCCTTTTTGGCTCATTTTCCTGAAGTTTTTTTATATCCCTGATAAAAGCTACTCACAAACGGCAGCTGTTAATCACCTTAAAATGGAACTTATCACCAGGTTTTTAATGTCTAACAACAAATGAAAAACCAACTCCTTTGAAAAAAGAGGACTTGAACGCAATGCAATGCATGCAAGTAACATCTTCATAATACTGCAGTTTAAGGATGTGAGAAATAGTTCTATGAGGTGGAATAATTTTCTTGAAGTTTTACCACCTCTCATCTGGAATGCATGAGGAAACAGAGATTTTGACCTATACTGCAGCCAGTCACCAGGGGGAGCAGTTTTTGTGGAGACCTTAGTTAGAGTTGACTGTCGTGGTGTCCATTGATTATAAAGTCCATGTCACCACCTATAACAACTCGTCTGATACTCACTGATACCTACTTTAGACTGTTTACAATAGGTTTAAACCCAGATTTCTAGCATTGAGACCAGTCATAGTACATTCATAACCTACTTTAGACTGTTTAAAATAGGTTTAAACCCAGATTTCTAGCATTGAGACCAGTCATAGTACATTCATAACCTACTTTAGACTGTTTAAAATAGGTTTAAACCCAGACTTCTAGCATTAAGACCAGTCAGAGTACAGTCATAACCTACTTTAGACTGTTTAAAGTCAGTTTAAACCCAGATTTCCAGCATTGAGACCAGTCAAAGTGCATTCATAACCTACTTTTGACTGTTTACAATAGGTTTATTCTCTGATTTCTAGCATTGAGACCGGTCAAAGTACATTCATAACCTACTTTAGACTGTTTTAAATAGGTGTAAACTCAGATTTCTAGCATTGAGACCAGTCAAAGTACATTCATAACCTACTTTCAACTGTTTAAAGTCAGTTTAAACCCAGATTTCTAGCATTAAGACTAGTCAAAGTACAGTCATAACCCACTTTAAACTGTTTAAAATAGGTTTAAACTCAGATTTCTAGCATTGAGACCAGTCAAAGTACATTCATTACTTCTTTAGCCTGTTTAAAGTCAGTTTAAACCCAGATTTCTAGCATTAAGACCAGTCAAAGTACAGTCAAAACCTACTTTAGACTTCTTAAAATAGGTTTAAACTCATTTTTTTTTATATTTGGCTGATAATATTGGTAAAGGACTAGAGAGAACAGAATAAACTGGGTAAGATTTTGAGTTTTTGCAGTGGATGTATCAGGATATTTCCAACTGTACCTTTGATAAACATAAGTGTGGAAGCTTGCTTTTTTTTCACCAGTAACAGATGATCACATTCTGGTCACATTACTTTGAAGCAACCGATTCACTGCCTGAACGAAAAACTGTGCATCATAACATTTCACCTGCCCAGGGAGAACCCAAATGTCTAAATATTTCTATTCTGATACTTGACTTCATACAACCAAACTATTTAAATGCCCAAATATCCATCTACTAGACGACCAACCCTACTGACTTCGCTCTTGGGTGATGAGTTTATAGTAATGATGTGAACACTGCGGTCAAATCATTATCTCTCCATCCTTCTGATGTATCGGTACCAAGCTTCATATTCTTCCCCATTCCTTCCTCTAACCTTCTCTCTTTCTCACACACACACACATATACATTGAACTTTCCCAGCTTTTTTCCTCATTATCTGTATTGGAGTGTTCTTACAGCAGAGTGATTAATGATATATTGCCTGATTAAATATTAGAACTAACGCTGCAGCCTTTTCTTCCATCTTACCTCTCTTTCTTTTTGTTGTCTCTTACATTAAATCTGGCACATTAAATCCAGAATTGCTTCATGTCGTCCCTCTCCTCCTTTGTGTCTCTCTTTTCTTTGTCGTCTGAACATATTTCCCCCTAGGCCCACTTTACTCCATTTACAGCGCTACTTGTGTCTTTGAGAGCCACATTGTGAAAATCACAGATGCTCTGGCGCACAAACACATGCAAGCACACAATGAAACACCTTTTTTTGTACAGCTCAAGTGTTCCGGAGAGTAAACTTAGATGGTTGAATGGCTGAGGATAAAGCATACTCGTCTGTGATTTAGTACAATCTCACCTGCTCCTGCATGGAGACATGAACACAGCTTGTTGTAGCTTGGATAAATTACTACATGTGTGCAGTAAAACACACCAACCCTCCCTCATGGATGCTCACAAACATACGTAAAGGAAATGAAAATTTTAAGTCTCTGAAAAATATTAAAGCTGCAAGCATTTCACCTTATTGCACTTGAGATGTGAATTTAGGGGGCAGTTAAACCACGGAGATTATCACCTCTCTTGTGTCTTTGTATTAAAAAGCTGTGATTTTTGAACACAACATGAAGATCCTTGCTCTGCCCCTCGAAACTCCAAAACATTAAGAGCATGCCATTGTTCCTATACCCCTATCTTCCCATAATCCTACATTCCCACAGCCCTATGTTCCCACACAGCATGTGCAAACTGACTTGTGTTCCCATACACCTATGTTGCCATACCCTCTAATTCCACAGTCATATGTTCCCCTGCCCAATTTCAATGGTCTTATGTTCCCAGAGTCATATTTTCCCATATCCTATGTTCCCATGGCCTTACATCCTCACAGCTCGATGTTCCCTTACGCAATGTTAGAACATCCTATGTTCCCAGTAGAGATGCTCTGATAGTATTTATTTCCCTCTCAATACAGATTCTGATACATATTGGCCAATACCGGGTACTGATCTGATACCAGTATGTTGTAAAAAAAATTTATAATGTGCCAGCATGACTGTGATATATTTATCATTGTGATAAGACCTGGCTCATGTTTAACTCTTTGTAAAATATGAATAAATACAAGAAATTAAAGCCATTTATTTTGAAATATAACAGTATAGCAGTATCCAATGGGAAACATTGCCACACCGCCAACATTATTGTGCTATTTAGCTTAGCTCCAAGTCTCGCATCAACCGGTGTGTCTGTTGAGTCGGTGACGTGATCAAGTAGGCTGCAGGCTGCAAGACACAGTGTTACTGTTTTAAGAGCGGTTAAGAAGGCTGTGCCAGAGTTTATGGGAGCAAAACATTAGATTTTCAATTTAATGAAGCTTAGCGTAAGTTCAGTCAGAAAGACTGTCTGTGGGCTTTCACACTACTATTTCCGCATTCTTTCACTCCCGCTCTTTCTCATCAGCTGACCACTGGGCGTGTCAGCGTCACTGTCTATCCAATCACATTTCTCAGCTGTTTGTCAAAGGCCAATCATCGTTTAGCTGTCAAATTAAAACCTGCCCCTCTGCCTGTCAGCTGTCTTTCAGGATTGAGCCTCAACCCGCCTCCTCCCCATGCACCTCCTATCATCGCTCCAAGTCCCAGCTCTCAACTCGCAGCTCTCAACTCCCAGTCCTCGACAGTCCACCAAGATCCAGCCTTCAAGTCTCCAACCACCACCAGTGTTTAGACTCCATCGGGGGGGATTTCATATTTCATCATGTCATTGTTTCCCCAGTTCATCCAATCTTGTGATTTTCATGCGATGGGGTCTAACCGCCAAAAATATGTTAATTCTGCATCAGCTCATTAAACTCCTTAACCTTCTTTCTGGTGTTAAGTCTCTCCTGATTGAAATAAATTAAGCGGTATCAGATCGGTGCCTGGGCTTCAGTGGTCACTGATAACGATACCAGCATTTTCGACAACATCGGAGCAATTTCCCGATACTGGTATTGGTGTCAAAACAACTCTAGTTCCCAAACACCATGTTCCCACACTTTGATTCCCACAGCCCTAATTTTCCTCATTCAGTGTTCCCACACCCTATGTTTCCACCACCCTTTGTCCCCACAGCCCTATTTTCTTACATTTATGAATTTTTTTTTTTTTTCAAAATTAGGTCTTATGTTCCCACTTTCCCTTTTTAAAAAATGTGATATCAGAATTTATCCCCCCGTCCTCCTGTTTGGTACAAACTGGCACAACTGAGTCGATAGTCTTCACTGATTTTGGAAACTTATATCAAATTTACATTTCTTCAAGTCCTGCTCATGCAAGGCTCTTAGGCCTTCAAAATAGTGATGATTGATGGAAAACAGAAACAATGCGGTTGTCAAAGGTGATATAATTAACCCTGTACGTGCCAAAATTGCAACAAGCTACATTGCTGAATTTCACAAGCCACGGCTGCAAATATGGTGCCTCATGTAGTTAGTACTTTACTCCACGAGATGGTGGACGTCTGTAGCTTCAATCTGAGTAATGTGGGCATGTTCCCTTGGATTTTTTAGTTTGAGGAAGGGTGGTCAAAACACCGTTAATGGTGATGGGGGTAAAGGGCATGTGAAAAAAACACTTTTACAGATGTTTTCAGATGTTCTGTACTTGAGTGACTTTACTCCCATCAAAAACTTTAGGACATACAAGTGATTTTTCTCATTAGAAGCAGTAGAATCTGTGTCTGCTGTTATGTTTTTACAGATGTTCTGCAAACATTTGTAAATGGGAGTAAAGTCACTCAAGTACAGAACATCTAAAAACATCTGCAAAAGTGTGGTGGCAGACATGGCTGCTATTTCTGCAGCTATTTAATCCAATATGGCTGCCCCCTGGTGATGTTAAAATATACAAATGGGATAAGTAAATTCACCGCCATTCCAAATCTTTGGGTCATACTGATTATTTTTCACATTTACAGTATGCCTTTATCTTTTACCATTTTCAAACTGCAACCTTTTGAAATGGTGATTTCAAAAGGGAATATTTTATTGAAAAAAAATGGCCCTAAAAGGGTTAAATCTTTGTAATTTGGTGTATTGCTTCTTAAAATCAGCATCTCACTGGGTGGTCCTGCTTTGGCTTATAAAGCCAGCCCTTCACGTCTGAATTATACGAGCATTCATTCAATCTCTGCTCAGTGGATAATGGAGCAGCACTGGGCAGCTGCCTGAAAAAAGCTCCACAAAATGTAGGAATGTAATGCTCTTTACTTCTTGAAGCACATCACCGTCGTTGCTCTGCAAAGATAAATGCATTTACGTTTGAAAACCTGTCAGGTGCAGAAAACACTTTAACAGGATCGGCAGATTGAATAAAGCCAGTACGGGGACAAAAAAAAAATATATATATAAAAAAAAAATATATATATATATATGAAATTAGCTTTTCTTCAATTTATGACTCTAAAATAAGAAGTAAGAGGATTTAAAAATTGGGGAAAGCAGAGTTCCCATCTGTTTTGTGTATTCAGTATGGAGTGTTACCAAACAGCAAACAGGATTTGATGCTTAGGTACCCTTCAGAAATCCTCAAGATGAAGAACATTATGCACGGTCAAATAGGAATATGCTGCAGCTGCCAGCAGGACTTCATGCAGGGAGAAGTGGGCCTCCAGCTGGAAGCTAGAATATCACATGCAAAGCTTTCTCTGCTGCAGGGTTTTAAAATTTTTACACTCTTGAAATTAACCCATATAAAATATAGATATAAAAATGTACAAGAAAAATAAATAAATATCAACAAAATTACCAAAAATGTGCCTGGCGCTTATTTATATATACATACATATAGTGTATTTCATGTGCTGTGTGTCCCTCTCTTATTTCATCTTTAAAGGCTCAGTGTTTCTTTTCTTTGTGACGAATGTTACGGTTGTTAGGACTCAGAGTTGTAGCACAAATCCTTCAGCTTTGTACTTCCACTGCGTATATATCCTCCAAATCCTCAAGATTTGTTTTAGAGATTAACTTTACCGATCAATATTATGAATTTTCTGTTGGGGCTGAGTTCATGGTTGATGTGTGTTAAAGCCTAAATAGTCTTTAGAAACTGCCGGAATCATGGTGGTTTCAGTTAGATGTAAATTTCATTGCAGCTGCATGTTGTGCGTTTTTATAACACATGCAGGATTTCATGGTGTAATGTAGTGAAACGTGTGAAATCGCCTGTGTCATCATGTAATTCAATGTGTGTTTCATGCAATGGAAACACACAAACACAAGCACATTCTGGAAATGGCTCCCACCATTTGCTCTTTTCCCCACTTGCTCATCTTGTTCATTATCTCATGTTATCTCATTATCTCCGTCCTCACTCACTTACTCGGCCAATCAGCACGTCTGCCTCTGTCTGGACCACGAGTCTCCATGTCAACGCCATTTGATCTCAAGTCCCTCACTGTCGTCCCCTCTGACACTCACAATCCATCCTCCCCACGTTCGTCATTAGCTCACGAACGGACATACATGTGTGTGTGTGTGGCTGTGATTTTATATGCGTGTCCCCACAATTTCTGTTCGACCTTGCGTGTGTGTCTGAAGTAATGCTTTCTGAAAGCATGGCCAGAGTTCAACTGCAAACTTAACTCGGCTGATGAGGCATAAACAAGCTTCGTCTGGATGAGCATGGGTCAGGGTGAACTCTGGACTCTGGAAACACACAAACACACACTCAGCTGTAGCTCACAGGTGCCTCATTCCTCTCTGCTGCAGTCATGACTGCAAATAAGATCCATTGGAAGGGACTCATCAGAAAATCAAGTCCAATGATTGTTCATAACCAAGGTAAAGTGAAAAATTCTCTCCACCATGTGTAAATACGGTCGTGCCAATAAGTTTACAACGCCTGGTGATTTTTGTCCTGATAACATGAACACAAGTTAACACAAATGTGCTTGAATGTCTATGAAAGGTGAACATCCTCACCTGTGATCTATTTATTTGTAATCAATATGTGTGTGTATAAAAGCTCAGTGAGTTTCTGAGCTCCTTACAAACACTTGCATTTTTCATCCGGTGCTGCACTGACATTTCTGGATTCTGAGTCATGGGAAAAGCAAAAAGAATTGTCAAAGAATCTGCAGGAAAAGTTAATTCAACTAAAAAAAAACAGGAAAATGATCTGAAAAGATATCCAAGGAATTGAGGATGCCAATAAGCAGTGTCCAAATTCTGATTGAGAAGTGGAAAATAAGGGATTCTGTTGAAACCAAAATATGGTCAGGTAGATCAACAAAAATGTCAGCTCCAACTGCCAAGAAAATTGTTTTGGATGCAAAAAGGACCTAAAAATGACTTCAGCTGAATGCAAGACACTCTGGAAGAATGTTACATGGATGTTTCAAGATACACAATAAGGAGGCACTTGAAGAAAAAAATGGGCTGTATGGTTAAATCACCAGAAGAAAGTCATTTCTAGGCAAATGCCACATAGCATCCCACTTACAATATGCCAAAAAGCACAGTCAAGCCTCAAAACTTGTGGAACAAAGTCACTTGGAGTGATGAGACCAAAATTGTACTTTTTGGACATAGCCGTTCCATTTGGAGAGGAGTCAACAAGGCCTATGATGAAAGGTCCAACAGTCCTACTGTGAAACACGGAGGTGGATCTCTGATGTTTCCAAGACACAAGGCCAAGTTGACCTGCCATCGGCTACAGCAGAATGAAGTGAAGGTTCTGGAGTGGCCATCTCAGTCTCCTGACCTTAATAACATTGAGCTATTCTGGGGAGATCTCAAACCTGCAGTTCATGCAAGACAGCCCAAAAAAAATTACGGAACCCAGAGTATTTTTTTTTCAGGAAGAATGGGCAGTTTTACCATTTGAGAAAATAAAGACCCTCATCCACAACAACTACAAAAGACTTCAAGTTGTCATTGATGTTAAAGGGGGAAATACTTAGTATTAAGAACTGGGGTGTGTAAACTTTTGATCAGGGTTATTTTGGAAGTTTCTGTTGTCATTATGAATTAAAAAGAGTAAACACAGTTGTTTGTTATAAATGGCTTCACCCAACCACTAACCATGAGTGAAAGAAAGGTGTTTGTGTTATCTTTCATACTCTCTGGGAAAAAAACAAGGAACCGTAAACTCTGTACGCATATTAAAACTTTTGAGCACAACTGTATAACCTAAAAGGCTGTCAAGTGGGTTCATAAACAGCGTAATAACCATCTACAAAGTATGATTGTAGTAAGAATCAAATTCATACATTTGCCACTTTATAGACACACAAATTAATTGCCACTGTATGTTTTTCTTTTAGTGGCCCTAGTGTGTGGTCATGCAAAACCATGGTCATCCATGAAGAGTGCATTCAAGATTAAAAGAATATCATTTTTACCAAGTTGAAACTTCAGAATAGAGGAGCATCCATAACAGTGTGATGATGTTTATATCAATGTAGGAAGTGCTGCAAATATTCATAGTCTTGTTTTTAAAGATTTGTGTTATGTGCACATAATTGTATATTCTTACAAACCTATCAGTGCAACATAAAAGCCTCTGAGACAAAGTTAATAATAATAATAATAATACATTTTATTTCACGGCGCCTTTCAGGACACCCAAGGTCGCCTTACAAAGGGTAAAAAAAAAACAAAAAACAAAATAAAGTTAAAAACAACAACATAAAAGCAATAGAATAAGGGACAATAGGGAGCAGTTAAAAACAGTAGGTATTGTGAAACAGATGAGTTTTGAGTTTGGATTTGAAGATGGGGAGGGTGGCAGAGTTACGGAGATCCAGGGGCAGTGAGTTCCAGAGCTGGGGAGCAGAGCGGCTGAAGGCCCTGCTCCCCATAGTGCTGAGACGGGCAGGGGGTACAGTGAGGTGGAGGGAGGAGGAGGATCTGAGGGAGCGAGAGGGGGTGTGGACATGAAGGAGGTCAGACAGGTATGGAGGAGCCAGGTTATGGATGGATTTGAAGGTGTACAGGAGAAAAATGGGTAAAATGTTACTGCAACCCCCAATATTTCAAATGCAGAAATACTGTTAGATCTGAAAATTGATATGCAAATCTATGCTGAGCTCTATTGGGTTAAAAATTTTCAAATGTTGCATATCTTTTTCTTTTACTTACATTTTGCTGTTGCACTAAGGAGAGAGCTCTATTTGTGCCACATGCTGGAGTCAGACGCATCAATTTGTACCGACTCACCAGATAAAGATAGCATAAATCACCTGGACGTACTCTTTGAAAAGAAAGATGTCAAAATATAACAAATCCTGTTGTAACTGTCAGACAGAAACGGTGTTTAAACTTCAGAAATAACTTTCTTGTTTTCCAGATCTTCCAGCATCAATCTCTGCTGCTTTGCTCCTCTCTGTTCGATTGTTCATTCCAAGCCGTGTACAACACTCCACCTCAAACAAATTGATTTTTTTTTTTTCTCTGTCCATCTATCCCTACCCTCACCTCTCCTGGTGGTGGCTCCTGGTCCTGTTGTGAGTGGGGTGAGGCTGAGATGGATAACAAAGCAGATCTATCTCCAGAGTTCAAAAATTTCACTCTCGTAGAGTTTTAGCTGAGTGCGGTCGCTTCGGGGCGATGTTTTGTTGGATGGAGATTAAAGCTCGCCGAGTACAGGCAGGTGTGCGCTTTTGATGGCGATGACAGGTGTGTGTGTGTGTGTGAGAGGATGTGTGTGTGTGGTTTGTTCAGGACACAGGATGGATGTCCTTGTCAGCAAAGATAGGCAGAGCTGTGTCTGCTTGTCAGGGACCAGAGACGCCATCCACTATGTGTGTGTGTGTGTGTGTCTACAATGTCACGGCACAGAGATCGACAGGGAAGCAGCCCATGTCATCAAAATGTATGAGGGCACCTGTCTCCACCTCCTCCATCCTCTTCTTCCTTTGTTTCACCCAGACACACTCCATCTCCTCCTCTCCACCCGTCTCAAGCCAGATGAGACTTGGATGTGTCACTGATGTGTGCTGAGAGTCGCTCTCACTCTCGCCGTCCTTTTCCCCAGCCTGTGACGGTGACACGGGCGAAAAAGTGAAAGTCCCTTTTCTTCTTCTCTTTCTGCTACGTCTCACTTCCTGACAAGAGAGAAACGCAACAGTGAGCACACTCAGGAGCAGTATCAAGGGAGGCAGAGAGACAGACAGAAAGACAGGCGCTGGTGAGACGAGAGGATAATGAGTATAGATGTAAGCAGACGAGTGAGTGTCAGCAGTCACCTAAAGATGCTCTCACAAAGGAGGAGACTGATACATCCCAATCAGGTGATCACAGCTGACAAAGTTGCACACTTCTGTACATTCATCCATGAGCGGCAGAAACATTGTTTTCATGCCATCGAAGAAAACGTGCAGCTGAGATGCCCACTTGTTAACGCCACCTGAGTCTGTTTGTCATTAGAAGCAGATTGAAACTCTTCAGCAGCGCCAGCTACCTGAGAGCTGAGATACTTTTGTTACACAGGCACCAAACCTCGGGAGGGAACAGGAGTCTGACCATGACTGGATACAAACAGAAAGAACTCAGCACATCGTGGCTCCATTTGTCTGTAGGCGTGCAGCTGCTCAAGTCCAAATGTGTGAAATTCGTTAAAGTCACACATGTCCGCTAGGGCTGCACCAAATTTAGAAAAAAACAATATTGGGATATTTTTGTTTCCTGCACTTTTGTCACTAAAAAAAAAAGGTCACATACTCTAATATTTTGTTGGGTCTCCTTTAGCTTTGATTAAAGCCACATATTCACTCTGACATTGTTTCCATAAGCTTCTGCAATGATTTATTTCCATCCAGTGTGTCATTAATTTTTCACCAAGATCTTGTATTGATGATGGGAGAGTCTGACCACTGCACAAAGTCTTCTCCAGAACATCCCAAAGATTCTCAATGGAGTTAAGGTCTGGACTCTGTGGGGGACAATCCATGTGTGAAAAAAGATGTCTCATGCTCCCTGAACCACTCTTTTACTATTTAAGCACCATGACTCCTGGCATTGTTATCTTGGAATATGCCCGTGCCACTAGGAAGGAAAAAAATCCATTGATGGAATAACCTGCTCATTCAGTACCTTAGACCCGAGCAACTGCAGCAACCCCATATCATAGCACTGCCCCCACAGGCTTGTACAGTAGGCACTAGGCACTTCACCTGCCTTTCTTCTTACCCTGATGCGCCCATCACTCTGGAACAGGGTAAATCTGGACTCATCAGACCACATGACCTTCTTCCATTCCTACAGAGTCCAATCTTTATGCTCCCTAACAAACTGAAACCTTTTTTTTTTTGCAGTTAGCTTTACAGATTCTCTTCACAGTGTGTGTGAAATGCTCTTACTTTCACTATTAAACACACCCCTGAGTTCTACTGTTGTTGTTCTTTGATTTGATTTGGCCAAACACTTGAATGATCGCCAATGACCATCAGTAATGTAAATGGGTGTAGACAAGATGCATAAAAATAATTAAAAAGGCTCAAATATTTTTACTCTGCTTCTAACAAAGAAAAGTTCTCTATTAGGGACAGTTCAAAAAATAAAAAAAAGATTTCAAGATTTTGATTTCATCAGGATTGTTTAACATATTTGGACTAATTTTAGCCTGCAAACAACATTTTTTAGCCCCAAATATTTCTTATCCTGCATTCTGAACTGTTTGATTTAATTAATTTGTTTATGCATTTAGTCATGTACAGTATTAGTTACTGCAAACAACATTACATTTTCTGTTAAGGGTTTTACATTACATTCACTGCATTGAATGTGTAAAACACCCACTAAGAAGAAGCTACAGCTTTGAAATTTTATATATCTGACATCTGGAAGATACTTAAGCTGGTTAGTCTAATTTAAAGTTCTGTCAGCTATCTAACAGGCAAGAAGTGACTCATGAAGTGCGTCAAAGATGATAATAAATAGCTGGTAGGCTGCAGGTAATTTTCACTCTCCTGAACACCTGCAGTGATCCAAATACATCTAAATGGATGAGTGCATCATGAGCGGGTGATATAGGAGTATATATAAGAGCGCTGCAGTGGGGATTCACACAGAGAATTCCAAGCTGTGATTTATCTGATCTTTAAATCTCCTGACGTGTCCTCAGCACCGGGAAGCAAAAGGTCAGCTGTGGTCAGTGAGGTTCAGACGGAATAAAACATCAGTGCTTTCACAGCAAAAAGCTGCAATCTAAGTCAGTGTTTATGTCTTATTTCAGTAAAAATCGATCTCATTGGACTTCATGTGAGCCATGTTAACCTGAGAGGTTCAGAAAAGTGTCCTATTTCAAGACATTATGAGACAAAAATGACGCCTGAATTGCTTGTAAGGAGTATAATTTTCTGTCAGCGGGGTAGGAACACCGTCGTTTACCTTCTGCATGTGTGGGGAAAAATTGTCCTCTTTTTTTTCTCTCCTCTCTCTCTCTCTCTCTTCCGAGCGATCCAAGGTCAGCCCACTTGGCACGATCACTGCTGAGGTCTGTGACTCCAGCAGAGAGTGAGTACACAGCTATCAACACTTTGGCCTTGTGGAGGCTTCGCATTCACAAATCATCACGGGGCTGTATTCTGCTAAAAACCCAGAATGGGAAATGGCTATTTAGCTTACACCGCCTCCATTACCGAGCCCTACTCTCACGATTTTTCTCCAAACATTCTGTCCATGAAACTATTAGATGGTGAAAATGGGACTTTAAAGGATTTAAGAGCAGTAAAGGTACAGTAGTAGAGAGCAGATTATTGGTTATTCTTTGGTTTTGTGCTCCAGTGGTACAGATTGATACACTGTAAAGACAAAAAAGTGTGTTAACTCAAAATTCCAAGGCAACTTTCTGCACTTGATTTTTAAGGTTTTGGAGTCAATTGAAAATTTTGAGCTTGAATCAACTGATACATTTCTTATAGATCCCTTATAATTTATTTATAATGTAACTTAAAGTTTTGAGTTGTACAAACCAAGAGTCCCAAAACGAAACCATTGGTTGGATTTGAATCTCTGACCTCTGGATTGGTCGACCATGACTTTACCACTGAGCTACATCTTCAAACCCATTGATCAGTTATTTATTAATTAACTTTTTATCAGTTAAGCCACAGTAAAACAGAGTTCTTTTTTCCTTAATATTTTTTGTTAAAGATTTTTAAAAGCATTTCACCCCCACCCCACACCCACCCAAAGTGACCAGGCAGGAACAGGAAAATTGGTCAAAACTGATAAAAGGATAAATGCAGCCTGTTAAGAAAATACTGGAGGAAAATTCACACTCACCACCCCAGAAGCTGCACATAGGACATACTTTGACGTTCCAACATGACCGTAATCCACAAGGCCAAGTTGACCTGCCATTAGCTACCGCAGAATAAAATGAAAGTTCTGAAGTGGTCATCTCAATCTCCTGACCTTAATGTCATGGAGCCACTCTGGGGAATTCCCGAACCTGCAGTTCATGCAAGACAGCCCAAAAATTTACAGGACCTGGATGCATTTTGCCAAGAAGAATGGGCCATTTTATCATCTGAGAAAATAAAGACCCCCATACACAACGACCACAAAAGACTTCAAGCTGTTATTGATGTTAAAGAGGGAAATACAAGGTATTAAAAACTGTTTTTGTGTTAGGAATCATAAATTCTGCTACGGTATATAAACTTTTGAGCACAACTGTATTGGTTGCAATTTGAAGGAGAATAATTATATGAAAGCCCTGCTCTTTACATTACAATTACATAATGCCTCATTGCATGCTGGGAGGCCTTTGTTACATTGTCAGTCTTGTTGGAAAGTATTATCGCTCAGTTGCAGCCTCCAGACTTTCGCTCACACGGCCTGTAAATGCTCCTGAGCGCGCTCCCTCTGCAGCAATGACCAGCTTTTGTTAAGTGACCCTCCAGAGAAGAAAGCAGACGAGATGTGTGAAACGTTTTCTCACTGCGCAACCTTGAGAAAGAGAAAGAGGATGATAACTTTATCACTGAAGTGTTTGGATCAGTAGAAGATAGCCTTGGTTTCTTGTTGCTTTTTCTCTCTTTATTTATTTAGAAACAAAGTAGTCAGTTCCTTTACCATCACACGACTCGGGAGGATTAAATCGATATTTCTCACAGTTTGGTCTATAAACATGAGGAACATTTTTATCCAGTTAACATGGGAAACGTCTTTTCCAGGAAGGAAGGTGTTTACAAAGTTAAGGATGCTCATTGTTTGTGTGTTTGTGTGTGTTCATTGGCACTCATGCATGAAACACAGGGAGACAGACTCATTTATTCTGTCTAACTGCATCACAGTAATGCAGGCGTAGACATGACAGTGACTGTGTGTGTGTAAGTGTGTGTAAGTGTGTGTAAGTGTGTGTTAGTGCATGTATTTGTGTTTGTGTCCAGGACAGAGCAGGTGTAATAAGACCGAAGCAAAGTAGCTCAGAGGAACTCAATCTCTTTAACTCATATTCTCCCTGACATCTTTCCTGCCCTCTGCAGCGTCTCCAGGCCTTCTCTCTCCCTCCCACTCTCAGAGTTTCTCAAACTTCAGTTATGTTTTCTCTTCACTGTTTGCATTTATTTTTTTTTTTCCATGGAAAGAAAAGAAGAGAAGCTGTAGTCCTGTTTGTAGCCCTGTGGAGTTCTGTCAGACGTTGTTAAACTGAAGAGAAGTGAAATTCTAACAAAGACTTTCAGGACTTTCTCTGTCCTAGTTCTCCCATGTTGAGAAATTGTTGCAATTGAAACTCTACAACCTTTTTAAGACCCGAGAGTGCAGAATGTAAGGTCTTGTTTACACAGTGGGAAATAAATCTGTGTTTACATGGGAACACTGAAGGAACAAACACACTGTAGTATGGACACCAGACCTGTAGATGAGGATAAAACTGTTGGAGTCATTTACAGCACAATGGTTTAGAGCAGTGGTCCCCAACCTTCTCCAACTCAGGGCCCACTTTTAAGTCTCAAAAATGTTTGCAGCCCACCTCTGACCCAATAAGTACAGAGTGCGACAAGTTGTTACATTGTGGGTCAGTTGTTATATTTTGGGTTGTTCTGCATTGTTTTTGTGACTTTCTGGCCCAGGAACTTTGTAATTTTCGGTTTTATTTCTTTTTCTTTTTTTTTTTAAGTGCATTTCAGGTTGTTGTTGCATTTTGGGTCATGTTACATACTGGGCTCTAACATGCTCTCTTAAAGGTTTTTTTTTTCTGTATGACTATTTGAACAGTTTTAATTTGTTTTAAAATTTATCTCGGTTTTAACATCATTCATTATTCTGTATTTTTGTATCTTTATATTATCACCCTCCACTAAAATTATGCTACTTTGGAAATGATTTGGCGGCCCACTTGTAAGACCCTGGTGGCGCACCATGGGGCCGTGGACCACAGGTTGGGAATCAGTGGTTTAGAGAATTGATATCAAATGACCACTGATATGGGGAGCTGTTTGTAAAGTTGCAAACACTACAAATAACAACATTTCTCCACATTTATCCGTAAAACATCACTTTTTATTCAGATTTAGAGAAAAACTTGTGAAATACATGTGATGAATATTATATATAAATGTTGAATATTATATATAAATGTTGAATGTTTTATCTAAATGTAAAATGTTGTATGGTAAGTCTAAATGTTATAAATAAATGTCCTGTTTATTAATATTTAGCTAAGATTTCTACATCTTGGGCAAAGATTTCTAAATATTTAGTCAAGATTTTTAAATCTTGAGCAAATATTTTAATTCTTGAGCAAGATTTCTCAACATTTGCTGAGATGTCTAAATATGAAGTTAAGATTTCTATATCTTGAGGTACAATTTTTAAGTATTTAGCTACTATATACATTCACACTCTTGACTGCTGGAAGTACCAAAATAAGTAGCACAAATGCAAATTGGTAGTCCATCGTTGTTACTGTTGTTGTTGTTTTGGTTTCGCACATGAATGTGTAATATGCACGCGCAAAGTAGAATGTGACATCAGCGTCTCCACTGAAAACTCTGGCAACTGTGAAAAGTATGGAAGTGTTTCTGGGTCTTCCGTGTTTGGATATGAATTTCTAAAGCTGAATTTTTTATGAATCAAAATCAGCCTTTGTGTTTTAGCCTTTAGCCTGTACTCTATCACTCTCCTGTTTAGTTTTCTTCTGCTCCTCTGTCCCTTTTCTGTCATAGAGTCCAGCTCCAGGGACTTCTCCCAAGTCAAGTCTATAAGGAGTGATAGCTCATATAAAGTAATGAAATAAGCCTATCAAATATAAAGTATGGAGGACATAAACAATAACTGAAGTTTGATAATCAACAATTAATCAGAAAGAAAGACTCAGCAACTAACACACAGCTCAGTAAAAACAAAGCATGGCACACTGTTTCACAAAGGTTAGCACATAGTTAAAGCCTCAAATCAAACTCACAGGGTAAAAAGAAGACTTCAGGAAACTAAAGTTTATAGTTTAGTTTTACCAAGTTTTTACAAGCTGTGAAATCTGAGAAGCTAATATCCATTTGTATCTGCCATAACTTTTTTTTTTTTTTTTGCCTTTTCTGCTTCTATTTTTGTCCACAGCTACTTTTTCTTTCTCTCTGATGATATAATGAAACAGAATAATGAAACAGAATAATGTGCAAACTCTGACTCTTTGCTCTGCATATTTTCTACATTTTGAATTTTAGCTGGATTCACAAAAAAACCCCTAATATTTTAAGTGTGTAATAAAAAAATAAAAAATAAAAAAACTCACCAAAGACACCCACCCCCCACCCACCCATCTTGCGCTCCTTCTTTGTTATATTTTTCGGTTTATCTCTCTCCACACACTTAAGTAGGGTGGGGGGTGGGGGGTTGGGGGTGGGGGGCACAGCTCCAGACCCCAAAAATAGAGCCACTCTCATCCAACTCCTATGCATAGACACAGGGTGAGGAGCCAAGAGGATCTCACACACTCACACATACACACACACACACACACACACACACACACACACAACAAGACATGTGATACAGATTCAGCCCTGGTGAAAAAGAAAAAAAAGAGAGAAAGAGTATACAGCAATTCTCTCGCTTCTTGTGGCCACTTTGGTCTCTTTACTTTCAGTTTTCTTCTTACCTTCTTTATCTTAACCCTCTCCAAATTTCTTCCTCCATCTCTCCATCTCCCTTCCAGGGGAGTCCGACTGAAACTTTCTAATTATGCCACAGATTACACGCCATATGGTAAATTAGGAAGGACTGGAGCAAATGATCTCGGGCTCGTCTTTAATCTCACAAACACAAACCTGATCCATGTCAGAGTTTTCTGGAGGAGAGCGACTGGTGTGGAGTTGAGAGACATGTTACTCTGCTTGAAACTGCAGTGAGACAGTAGGAAGTCCTTGGTCAGGCGCACATTGTGAACTGCAGCATTGTCCTGATGGAAAACCCAGTCATTAACACACAGAGCAGGGCCCTCAGTCATAAAGGACGCCCCCTCCAACATCTCCACATAGCCAGACATCAAGTTATTTAACTCAAGCTGATGCAATGAGCAACTTCTTATGTCTTAAACAACCATGGAGTAAGATCTTGTGGAGGAATGGAAGAAGGTCATGTGGTCTGATGAGTCCAGATTTACCCTGTTCCAGAGTGATGGGCGCATCAGGGTAAGAAGAGAGGCAGGTGAAGTGATGCACCCGTCATGCCGAGTGCCTACTGTACAAGCCTGTGGGGGCAGTGCTATGATCTGTAGTTGCTGCAGTTGCTCAGGTCTAGGTTCAGCAACATTATGTTCCCAAAGAATGAGGTCAGCTGACTACCTGAATATACTGAATGAGCAGGTTATTCCATCAATGGATTTTTTTCTTCCCTATTAGCATGGGTGTTTTCCAAGATGACAATGCCAAGGTGAAAAATTAGTTAATTAATGATAGTACACTTGATAAAAGAGTCCCACACCGTGATTCTGCATGTTTTCTGCATGTCCCAAAATGTATCTGCATAATTGCTTCTATCCTATTGTTGTCTAACCTCCGCCACACTCAGTATTTATAGGTATTTGTGTATTCTTCCAGTGTTTGACCTTTCTGAGCTGGCCTTTAGCGATACACACAATGTCCCGTGAGCATCTGCAAGTGAGTCCCAAATGACGCCATGCATCACCGGTGCCTCACACATAAAAATTAGCCTCTTTAATCATCGCCACAGCGCAAGGTCGTGGTATTGGTGAGCGTGGCCATTATGGGTCATACGGAGCTTCAGTTGCACTCTGACAGGCCAATTACCCTCAGAGTCGTGTGCGACTGTGTTTACCTGCTGGCTCTTTGAAGTTTAAAGACTGTTTGCTTGCTGCCTCTTTTGTCTTTATCACAGGTGGAATCATGTTTTCTTTTTAGATTGGGGGGTAAACTGAAGGGTGAAGAGATTGCAGTCTTTCATACTTAATAATTGAAATAATCTTATGGGGAAGTTGTCGCATAAAGCAGCTACAGCAGTAATTACCATTTATGAATACAAGTGTTCATTTCTTTATCGTCACCTATTCATGCCAGAACTTGTTTGTGCATGAAATGAAAGGTCACAGTTTGACCATGAAGCACCTCCACTGAAGAAGAAGATGTGTCAGTAAAACAGAAGTAATTTCCTCTGAATGGAAAGAGGACACAGTGTCAGCATTTCTCACTGATCTCTCTCACTACATCTGACTTCAGCGGTCTGCAGCTCAAAGATGCAATGGAAGTGTTTTAATGGTTGATCAGCATCTACTAATCATGAGAAATGACTCCCAAGTGACCTATACACATATTGAGTGTTGGTGTTTGTGGGTGTGAGAAAGAAAGAGAGGCTGACGGAAGGGTTGAAGATGAGGAAAAAAAAAAAAGCGACAGTGTTTAATCCTGTTTTATGTTGTGTTTTATGTCTACATCAAAGGTGTGTTATCAAACGTGATGGGTGTCCTTTAATATTTTATTGGTATTTATCAATCTGACTGTGGGCGGAGGGTACTCACAAATTCCCCACCATGTCTGAGTTCGTGTACACAAGTTTCATATCAGAGGGGGCACTAATGTCAGAGCACAGTGCAGCAAGGAAAATCAGTCTGTGGCTATGTAGAGTACTTTTGAAGGTGAAGGTTCTGGAGTGGCCATCTCAGTCTCCTGACCTTAATATCATTGAGCCACGCTGGGGAGATCTCAAACCTGCAGTTCATTCCTGAAAGCCAAAGAATTTACAGGAACTGGAGGTGGAGGTTCTGGAGTGGCCATCTCAGTCTCCTGACCTTGATATCATTGAGCCACTCTGGGGAGCTCGCAAACCTGCAGTTCATGCAAGACAGACCAAGAACTTACAGGAACTGGAGGCTTTTTTTCAAGAAGAATGGGCAGATTTACCATCAGAGAAAATAAAGACCCTCATCCACAACGAGCACAAAAGACTTCAAGCTGTCACTGATGTTAAAGGGGGGAACCAAAGGTATTCAGAGCTGATGTATGTTAACTTTTTATTGGGTAGTTCCTGTGTTCATTGTGATTTGAAAAGAGTAAACACAGTTTTTTGATATTAAATGGCTTCACCCAACCACTAACCATGAATGAACAAAAAGTTTTCGTGTTATCATTCATATTCTTTAAAAATGGCTACGTAAACACAACTGTAAACGAGGGCTACTATTCTTATTTTACCTTCTACTTTGTGCTCTCTATTAAGATTCTTATTGTATTGAATTGTAAACAAGGGCAGCTGTATAATGAATTCCCCTGCAGGAAAAATAAATTATTTCTGCTTGTGATTATAATTCTGATCAAAGAAACTGGGATCTGGTTCAATTTGAAAGAGATATTCACCAGAATTGCACTTGTCTTTTGCATTCTTGGAAAAAGCACAGAAACACAAAAACACATCTTATACAATAAGAACAACAGAGCTGCTTTCCCTTTATTGTTCTCAGCTTCAACCACTGTCCACTTCTTTTATCCACTCTTACCATTAAAGTAATCCAAGGAGAGAGTGCTTGTTGTGGCTTTCTGTGTGAATGGAAAGTAATTAATAAGAATTGTTCCAAGGAATGAAGGTGTGAGGCTGTTTCATGTGCTGCTCTGCAGAATCAGTGTGTTTGTCCTCAACACTGAGGGAAAGAGTAGAGTAATAGAGTAAGAGCTTTTTCGAAGCAGCACCACAGATAATTCAACCATAATCAACGAAGTAAGTCACTGTGAGAATAAAAGAAGCACAAAATGTGGATTTAGTGGAGAAAGTTGCAATTAGGACGATAAGCAAGACATCAGTTTGTTTGTCTCTGAGTGAAAACTCACAGATTTAACCTCATTTTCTATTTCTCTGTCTCTTCCATTTCAAGTAGTTTCAAGAGCAAACAAACTCAAGGCAGAGCGGTCAAGATGAATTATCACAAAGCTGAACACTTCAGTTCTTCACCAGGTTAAAAAATGTGCTTGGCTGTTTGTTCTAAACTCAAGAGGGTTTTTTTTTTAGCTCTCTTTTTACACATTAAAATGTCCCTCTGGTGCTCCTGTAGTAACCCAAGAAAATCCCTCAGTTACTCACTTTTATTTTTCTAAGACTTTATTACAACCTCTGTCTAACTGCTGTTTCCTTGAAGGCTCCCACTCCTCAAACCCCCTTCCCTCTGATTGGTCAGGACTCTGAAACCCTGAGTAGCCAGGATGGGTGACCTTAGTGTTTGAGGCCCAATCCTTCAACATTTTATAAAATAGTCAGAAGGCCCTTATCTGATGACTTCATCATTTCCATGAGTCTAATAAAAAATTATGTTTTGAATATGTATAGGATTAAAAATATAGACACATTTAGTCTGATCATCCAGCATTGATACTTAATTTAAGTATTGCAAATGGGTGTAAAATTTTCATGGCAATTTAAGGTTGGGAATATTTGCAATGCTCAGGGGTTTGTTGTCACCACCTTGTGTGAATTTTTACAAGAATACACACAATATCCTGCCTGTGTCAGGATATTCTTATTCTTCTTAGGACCTCAACAAACGTTTTAAATTTTTTTCCAAACATACATTTATTTTTTAAAAATGTTATAGACAAACATTTGAGGGTCAAAAGCTTACAAACTCTAAATTATTCAGTGTTGAAATGGATGAAAGAGAGTGAAAATGTTTTGCAAAGCATTAAAAAATGGTTATTCATGAAATTACCAGAAAAGAACAGAAGTCAAACAAAAAAAAAGTCATATTGACATACAGTTCACACTGTGTCATGTTGAATGCTCAGTTACAAATATTTGAAAAAATAATTCATGTAACAGAGGGTTAAGTAACTACTCAATAGAAATATATAGAACAGAAGTGTCCAAACTTTTTTCAAAAAGGGCGGTATTGGATACTGTGAAAATGACCAGGGGCCGACGGCTCTTACTGATGTCTATTTAAGTGACAAAATTAATACATAATCAGATGAAAGCTGGGGGCTGCATGAAACTAGACAGAGGGCCACAATTGGCCCTTGGGCTTTAGTTTGGACATCCTTGATACAGAAATATAGAAACTTTGTACAAAAAAGCATTGTTCATTAATGAATTATTCTCATTTGATGATCTTTAGGATGTCAATATAATCCATTAAGTCGAAAAAAAAATCAATCCATCAGGGTAAACTACCAGAAAATTCCAACACTTGTCAACTCTTCTTCCAAACAACCTGTCTCTGTATTATAATCCACCAGCTCTCATTAACTTGATTATCAGGTGCAGGTGTGTGGAGAAAAATGGCCTCCTATTGGTTGGTGTTAATGAGCCTAGACACAATTACCCAGTGAGGCGCCGTCCCCACACAGGAATACAGATTATCTGCTGGGCTCAGGCCTGTTTGGAGCAGCTCATTGTTAACTTGGCTTTTGGCGCTCGCCAGTGTTTAGTGTAAGCATGACTAATAGGGGATGCTGATTATTTATCCTGACCCGTCCAAGCCACACAAAGCAGCCATTGTCTGCTGATGTGTACTGGAGTCAACACAATAGGTATTCAGGTTTTTACAGATGCTCCTCTTTTTAAGCTGTGTGGACTTTTTTTCCTACTCCTGACTGGGTTGCGAGATTGAAAATGAAAACATGATTTACTGGGCTACGGTTTGATAAAAACAGAGAGGGATAAAGGGAAGGTTGTGTGAAAAAAAAAAATCATGCTACAATCATGCGTATGTGTGCTACATGCATACAAACTGCTCACCAATCAGAGAGTGGAAATTGCTGCACAGTTTTCAATCTCACATAATCTCCATCTGATAAACGCCGCCGTGTTTTGGCGTTTTATTACAGCTCGGAGCAACAGCTCGTGTTCATTTAAAGCAGTCGAGACAGAATCAAGCGACAAGATTTTCTGGGAAGCAAACCCAAAAAAAAAATTGTTGATGCCACCCTCATCCATCACTATCATTTGTTTCCAAACACTCCCTCATCTCTTTGCTTGAATATAACCAAACATGTAGCAATAAAACATACAACTTTGCAGTCTATGAGAGGGAAAAGAAAGACACATTCATACCAAAAAGAAACCTGTCAAGACATAAAAGAACATCCCACTTGTGAAAAACACCCACAGTCACACACACACATAGACACACACACAACATCTGCCTTCTTTTTATAGCAAACAAAGACACATGTATCCCCCAGAGGGTTTGAATGTATTATTTTGTTCAGTGAGCTCCAGAGCTCAGCTTCTTTTAAGTCTCTAGTTTTTGTTCCACATGTCACATTCCATGTTCCAGAGCAGTGTGTCGTCTTCTGATCACATGATGTGATTCCTGGTCCCTGAAGAGATTGAGTGAGATAGTCTTCAGTCTTAGATCTCTACATGTGCACAGGCTGCACTTCTCTTGTCTTCTTGTGTAGCTTGTGTCTATGATCCTTTAGGGTTTGAAAGCTTGTGATGTGTATCGTATGATTTAAGAAACGTGTGGATGCAGCTGTATGCTAATTATCATGTCAAGTGCAACTAGAACTAAAGCATTCGCATTTGTTTAGAGCTTTAGTGGCCACCTGAGGAGTGTGATGCCAGTATTTAATCTGCATATTCATATTTTTAATACAACCTCAATTCCAGTGAAGTTGGGACGTTGTGTAAAACATAAGTCAAAACAGAATACAATGATTTGCAAATCCTGATTGACCTTATTCCATTGAATACACTACAATGACAAAATATTTATGTTTCAAACTCATCAACTTTAATGTTTTTTTCTCATTTTGAATTTGATGCCTGCAACATGTTTCTAAAAAAGCTGGGACAGGGGCAACAAAAGACTGATTAAGTTGCTTAATGCTAAAAAAAAACAGCTGTTTGGATCATTCCACAGGGGAACAGGTTCATTAGAAACAGGTTAGTGGCATGATTGAGTATAAAAGGAGTATCCCCAAAAGGCAAGCAAGGATGGGGCCAGGTTCACCACTTTGTCAACAACTGCGTGAGGAAATAGTCCAACAGTTTTAGAACAATGTTTTTTCAACTTACAATTGCAGGAATAAATTGATTGAATCTGGAGAAATCTCTGCACGTAAGCAGCAAGGCCCAAAATCAGCATTGAATGGCTGTGACCTTTGACCCCTCAGATGGCACTGCATTAAAAACCCACATCATAATGTAAAGGATTTTAGCACGTGGGCTCAGGAACACTTCAGAAAACCATTGTCAGTTAACACAGTTCATCACTACATCTACAAGTGACAGTTCAAACTCTACCATGCAAAGACAAAGTTAGATATCAACAACAAACAGAAACGCCGTCATCCTTGCCATCACTGCTGCCAGCTTCTCTGGGCCTGAGCTCATCTGAGATGGACTGGGGCAAAGTGGAAAAGTCTGCTGTGGTCTGATGAGTCAACATTTCAAACTTTATTTGGAAATCATGGACATGGTGTCCTTAGGGCCAAAGAGGGAAGGGACCATCCAGATTGTTCAAAAGCAGCATATGTGATAGTGTGGGAATGTGTTAGTGCCCATGGCATCATGGGTAACTGTCACAGTATCTGTGATGTCATCATCAATGCTGAAAGGTACAAACAGGTTTGGAGCAACATATGCTGCCATCCAAGCCAATTTGTCTTTTACGTCGCGTCCCTGATTATTTCAGCAAGACAATGAAACCAAGACACATTCTACACCTGCTACAACAGTGTGGCTTTGTAGTAAAAGAGTGCAGCTACTAAACTGGTCTGCCTACAGTCCAGACCTGTCTCCTGTTGAAAATGTGTGGCACATTATGAAGAGCAAAATAAAACAATGGAGACTCCGAACTGTTGAGCAACTGAAGTTGTTCATCAATAAGACTGTGAAAGAATTCCAGCTCCAAAGCTTCAACAATTAGTGTCCTCAGTTCACAAACACTTAGTGAGTGTTGTTAGAAGGAAAAGTGATATAACAGAGAGAGAGAAAGAGGGAGAAAGAACACAGCAGTTGCTCCTTCATATATACTACCACTCGTTAGCAGATCAGCAACACCTGCTGCTCTTCTGCAGGAGGAACCTGCAGGGAGGGAAACACACACACACACACACTCACACTCACAAACAAACAAATAAACAGTGCAAGCAACAATGACTCATATTTAATGCTTATAGTTAGACAAAAAGTTTTCTACAGTGCCACAGCTCGTTGCAGGTGATTAAAAACACCTGTTCAGCTGCTCATTGACGTAAATATCTAATCAGCCAATCATATGGCAGCAGCTCAATGCATTGAATCGTGTAGACATGGTGGAGACGAGCTGCTGAAGTTCAAACTGAGCATCAGGATGGAGAAAAGAGATTCTGTAAGAGACTTTGAATGTGGCTTTGTTTGTGGTTCTGAGTGTTTGACAAACTGCTGATCTAATAGGATTTTAACCCCCAACAATTTTTATGGTTTACAGAGAATGGTCCCAAAGAGAGAAAATATCCAGTGAGCAGCAGTTCTCTGGGACTAAATACCTTGTCGATGCCAGAGGAAAACAAGGTCTGCAGAGGAGCAGCTCTGAGCACGCAACACGAGAGTCTGCAGGATTTTCCTAAAAAAAAAAGAAAGTTCACTTTTACAGTAATAATCCTGCTCAGTCATCATCTCTGGGCCTATATACATGTGTGTCAGTGTCTGTGTGCCTCGCTCACTCCTAGACCCCCTCCTCTTCTTGTTGTATTGATTGACTCGGGGAAGTAGGAGTGGCTTTGGGTGGTGACCAGCCAATCACAGTGCCCAGTGTGCAAGTGACTTTGTGTGCTGATGATAGCAAGTGGGAGAAGCTATCCTGAGTGGCTGCAGTAGCTGGTGTAACATGGAGAAAGAATGACACAATATATGCAGCATATGCCATTTACCTGCAGGAGGTCAGGTGTACAGCTCTTGAGTTTTCCCTATGTGGTGCTGCAGGTGCTCACTGGGCTGTTTTTTGGTGCTGTCTATGGTGCGTTCAAGAAGCTATGACTGTTAGCTATACGATTAGCTACAGTCGATGGCAGTGAGCATGTGCTACCGCTGGCACTGAGTCATGGAGGAGGGACCAAACAAATAAACAAAACTTGGTGGTTCTAAAAATAGAGAACGCTGCAGTACTGCTTTTGACCATTAGGTAGAGCTGCAACTTTGACATATTCATTGTGTCGAGATCATTGAAGAATGTGGATAATTTGAAGCAAGTTTAAAGGTGTTTATTGGAGACAGATTCACTTACGCTGCCAATAGATGGCACTATTCTTATCACCCAAGTGTTTGAGTGTATGAGTCCACAGTGGGACAGTGATCATGAGTGTTAAATGTGAAACACTTTGGAGCTTATATGAAGGAGCTACTGTGACTTCCTGGTTCATGGAGAGACATCAGTTTGACACAGTTATAGACACACTTAAAGAACAGA
Source organism: Thalassoma bifasciatum (assembly GCA_008086565.1). NCBI lineage: Eukaryota > Metazoa > Chordata > Actinopteri > Labriformes > Labridae > Thalassoma > Thalassoma bifasciatum. The sequence continues at coordinate 110,642 of RPOG01001273.1, forward strand.
ACATGATCTAATAAACTGAGATAGAATCACAATCTGTAAATGGTTTATAACTAGTTCATAATGACCATAACTGTTCATTTGTAATTAATGAATCCATCATTTATAAAATAATTAGTTAATACATACAAAGGGTCAAATTCATCACTGATAAAACATTTATAGCAGTGTTTGTACATGATATATAAAAATAGTTTTAATGTATGAATAATACTTTACAGATTATGAGGTAAGTATTAATAAATAAGTATCAATAAATTGTAAAATAATGCTTAACTGAAGCTAGAATGCTAAAAAGCACAAGTTAGTCAAAGTGTTGCCAATATTTCTGAGCGTGAAATGAAAATAATGAAGATTTCTTTTTTAAATCACAGAGTAAAACATATGACTTCATGTTGACAGTAGGGGTCGTTGTACTTTCAGATTTTAAAAAAGCGCATAAATGCTCTCAGGCTGTGTTTTGGTCCAGTTCCAAAATTATACATGAGCACCAAAAACACAAACTCTGGTTGTCATTTGTGGCCACGCACCGTACGTTCTGAAAAATCCTTTAATGAATCTTCATTGTCAATATGCTTCATCTACACATATTAATTTTAAGGATGATAAATGGGTTGAGCTTGTTAATATATACACCCTTTGAATCCTCAAAACTCAATATTTTGGGGTGCATTTTTTTCAGCTAGGGGGCGCTATTGAGTGTGCACCATAATGGAAACTGGATTCATGCATTTTTAACCATGATTGAATTTTGTAGCAAGGCATGTTCCGTTATCTCGAGCTGGAGGCAATTTGGGGTTAAAGTGGCACCAGAAAAAAAAAAAAAAAAAAAAAACAATCTGCAGGGTTTCAAAGGGGCCTTGGCAGCACCTGTGGTCGACCTGGGGCCCTATTAGAGCCCTGACTGCTTCCTGATCAGTGAGTCCTATTTTCTTCACGACCTGTTGCTTCCTGCTTCTTTCACTGCTCTGTGACTCACACAACACAATTCCTCCATTAAGCCTAACCCTTTCTCTGGAGAGAGTGTGTACATGTGTGTGTGTGTGTGTACCAGCCCTCCAGCAGAGGGCCTTTATCATTCTGCACCTGTGACACCTGCACCTGTGACAGAGAGAGGTTCCTGTGCACTGTCAAAATAAATTATAGTCCGGGGGAAACTCTGAAGTGTGATATGGTGCTGGGAAATGTTCAGTGTGTGACTTTTACTGTCTGTTTAAGAGCACAGCTGGATACTGGGTTGTCTCTTTCATTGGAGAGCACAAAATATGATCTTGAAACAGTGATCCACAAACAGAGCAGTCCATTTATTATGAGAGTGGTCACACCTGTATTTCAGCAGTGCTATATTTCAAACTAGAGAAGGATTTAAGGTTGGAATAGAAGAGAAAAGTGCCTTAAACAAGGGTGACCAGACATTCTATTTTAAGTTTGGTTAAATTATGTCCAAGGGGATTTCATGAAAATTCCCCAAAATGTCTTAGGTCTGTCACTGTGTTTTCTACAGACCATTAACATTTATAATAAAGCAAAGCTGTACTGGACTGAAGGCATTATTCTGATGCACCAACCTGTCAAGATGTTGAGCAGGAAAACATGAAACTCTGACTGTTTGTGCTGCACTCCCAGTCAAAAAATGCTGCAGTGGAAATGCACTTTTATGGACCAACTGCACATATAAAGGAGTACCAGTGTTTTCCTCATGGCCTTGGCTGGTGTTGAGCATTTTTTATTTTCCCATATTGAGAGAAACTTTGAAATAAGAAGTTGAAATTCCAAGATAAAAAGCCAAAAATCTGTGATGAAAGTCAAATTTTTGGCTTAACTTAAGGGCCTCTATTTTGAGATAAAATCAAAATTCAGAGATATTAAAGTCAAAATTGTGAGACAAAATTTTTAAATTTTGAGACAAAAAGATGAAATTTTGAGTTAAAAAGTCAAAGTTATGAGATAAATAAAATTCTGCGATAAAAAGTTAACACGATAAAAGTCTGTAACACTTTACTTTACAGGTGCAGATAATAACAAGAGAAACTATTTAAGATTCATTTATTTGGAAATTTCCTGAATTTCTGAACAATTGAGTGAAAATTAAAACATAACTTCTTTAAAATAATATCTGAATTTAACTTTAAGCAAATCGTACCTAGTAAGTAACTATTATGCTCAGGTTCTTTGAAATTGCCTCCAAAACTTAGTGTTATAAGGTGAAAATTAGTGAATAATTTGAAGCTTATGGTGGATCTAACTTAATTTCACTCAAAATTTTCTGAATAGTTCAGCACCTTTTAAACACCTGCTTCTTTGGAAATAGCAGAATATAATTACACAGTGATGTTGGGACATTTCTCAATACATTCAAGGATGAATTGTGATTTGGTTTATCATAAGTTATTCACTAATTGTTACCTACTTACCTTTAAATTCAGAGGAAATCTCAAAGAAACCAAACAAATCAGTTACTTACCAATTATGACTTACATAAAATTAAATTTGGACATTATTTTGAAGAAGTTATGTGCTTCATTTCACCCAATCATTATGGGATTTATAATGAAATGTACGGACCTGTAAAGTATTTCCAAAAAGTTCAAATTTGGAGTTAAAAGGTCAAAGTTCAAAGATCAAAAGTCAATATTTTGAGATAATACAGTCAAAATCTTGAGATAGTAATGTCAAAATTTTGAGGTGAAAAAAATGAAATTTGGAGATAAGTAGCCAAAATAATGACAAAAATGTTTAAATTATGACTTTATCTTGAACTTTTGACCTTGTATGAGAAAAAAAAAAGATTTTTTTTTATCAAAGCCAGTTTTTCCATTTACTCTCTTTTAACTTGAGTAAATGGACTTCAATACATTTTTTTTGTTTACATTACAGAAACTGTTCTCTTAAAAAAAAAAAAGAAGTGTATCAAATACATGTATGGGTTATGAAGCTACTTTGTGGTCCTTGAGTATGTTTGTGTATTCTCTCTTTAAGAGGCCTGATGTGGGGTCCACTTTTTTGATTTTTAGAATATGGTCATCCCTCTTTAAATAAACATCTGCCTTGGTGTTGTGATCATTAGACCCACCTTACTTTCATATTTGAATCACTTTAAATCTGACATAATTCCTACAGTAAGTCCCTTGATCTTGTTTAAAATAGCCAAAATAGCTTTACTCTGTATTTCATGTTCAGGAACATTCACTGTAACCAGGAATTTCCACATTTGTTTGGTGCAAAAGAGCCTACTGAGAAAGATGGAAGCCTAAGAAAAAAAGTCTGCTCGAGAAATGAAAAGATCAGTCTTTAGGAAGACAAGATGAGAGAAAAAAAAAAACATAGTGGGAGCTTGAAAGTATGAGTGAGGGAGTGAAAAAGAGGAAGAGACAGGCTAAAAAAGGATATTATGGAAGAATGGAGAGACAAGAGAGAGAGTGTTTGGAATGAAGCCAAAACATAAAACTTGGCTGAAAGAATGAAAAGAGGAGAGAGAAACCTCAAAGGAGCATCGACACAGGAAGAGCGCCAAAGAGGAGGAATCTAAATTACATTTTCAGAAGCTCTGCACTTAACCCCTCACACACACACACCTCCGTCACTCTCACACACTCAGTCAAACACTGCTCCCATGACTTTACATGACAGTAAAAGGAGAACAGGGGATGTCTCAGTTGCGTAATCGAACGCCTCACAAGCATGAACACACTGCTTTTAGTCGCCCGGTGTCCTTTAGTGTGTAAATTCCATCTGATGGGGAGCCAGCTCCTCGTTCATGTCTGCTGATTTTAAATGTCAGTGATGAGGGAGGCAAGCGAAGAGCCACAGCACCATCTGTTGACTGGAAGAGGAGACTGCAGCTGGGATGTGCAAGGATGGCACATTCAAAATCATGAAACCTTTCTGGGTGAAGTTACATCAGAACTGGGTAATCCCTGGAAACATCTGCTTGATGTAAAGCAAAATACAATCAGTCAATGCATCATGTGATATAAGGAAACTTCAAGTTCACATGCATCCACACATTTTCCATTTCCTTCATTTTTATTATTTTTTTTTTTTCTCAAGATCTCAAATAATTGATCTCCTTATCTGAATATCTTGTGATGCATTGAGCTACTGACATCAGCCTGATGCACTATCATGCTTGGCTCACAGGCCCATGGGCAGAAAAGTACACTCACTGGTCCCTTTATTAAGCACACCTGTCAAACTGCTTGTTAACGCAAATTTCTAATCAGCCAATCACATGGCAGCATTCAAAAATGTAGACATGGTGAAGAGGATCTGCTGCAGTTCAAACTGAGCATCAGAATGAGGAAGAAAGGTGATTGAAGTGACTTTGAACGTGGCATGGTTGTTGGTGCTAGTATTTCAGAAACTGCTGATCTATTGGGATATTCACACACAACTATCTCCAGGGTTTACAGAGAATGGTAGAGAGTCATGGACGAAAGTATTGGCATCCCTGGAATTTTTACAGAAAATGCACCATTTCTCCCAGAAATTGTTGCAATTACATATGTTTTGGTATGAATTTGTTTATTTCCTTGCTGTGCATTGGAAAAACAAAAGATAAAATGAAGAAAAAAACCAAAGTGGACACAATCTTACATTAAACAGAAAAAAATGGGCTGGACAAAATTGTTTGCACCCTTTTAGAATTGTGGGTAAATCATTTAATTTCAAGCAGCTGATGCTTGTTTAAACTCAGCTGTGGTGAGTAACAGGTGCTGGTTATATAGAAATCACACCTGACACCAGCTAGAATGTAGAAAAGTTGACTCAACCTTTGTGTGTCACACCAAGAATGGAGAAGAGAAAGAAGAGCGGAGGAGTGTCTGAGGACTTAAGACGCAAAATTGTTGAAAAATATGAACTTCAGAACTCTCCAGAGCTTTGTCTCCGACCATTTCCTGGTGCTGTTTGAGGTATTTTTTGGGTCATATCCCCCCTGGAACACCTGTGACCTCTGACACAGACACAGCTTTTTGACACTAGGCCCTACATTACAGCCCATAATATGTTGAAAATCTCCAGATTTCATGACTCCTTCACACAGTCAAGGCTCCCAGTACCAGAGGCAGCAAAACAACCCCAAAACATCATTGAACCTCCACCATGTTTGACTTTAGACAGTGTTCTTTTCTTTGTAGGCCTCATTCTGTTTTCTGTAAACAGTAGAATGACTTACTTTTCCAAAACGGTAACTTATATATTGACATTATCTTGTTTTCCCTGTAACTACATACAAAATGAACTGTCTAAAAAGACAAACTATCATCAAGTGTTGATTAATTCTAAAATATTTTGAAGAGTTAACCTTCTTAGAGCACAAACATGTGAGTCCTCTGAAGCTTCACTGACAGGACGGATCATCCCAGTCTTCAATCTGATCTCTGGATATGAAAGTGTATTCCCATTTTAACACACTGTTCCCTTTATGTCCTCACTTTATCTTCTTAACAATAATCTGCTGTCTTCTCCTCTTTTTCATCTGATACATTCCACTTCCTGTCATTCCCATGTCTTTCAATCTGTCACCACATCTCACTGTCAGCCCTCTTTTTTTTATTTCTACGATAAACTGCAGCTTGCTCCCACATCTCCTCATCCATCTGGCCCTCTTCCTTCTCCCATCTCCGAAACCCCAGCTTCACTCCTGTTGGCTCATTTCCTGTTTGTTGCTCCTGCAGTCTCTGGCTCTAATCTCCATCCTTACATCGTTTATCTCGGTGTTTCACTCCCTGCTCCCCGAGGCTTTGACAGCGTGAAGGATTTATCAGGGGGACACAACAGACTGTCTGTGAGGAGGAGCATGTCCATCAACAAAAACAGACTCAAGTCAGAGCAGAAAACACTCCTAACAAACAGCAACATGGCTCATAATCATATCAATATTTATATTACACAACTGAAGGACTGATATGGACTGTACACACCTGTCAGAGCACAAACCAAGTATGAAGTCAAAGGAACTGTCTCTAGACCTTAGAGACAGGATCATCTCCAGGCATAAATCTGTGGAAGGTTCAAGAAACATTTCTGCTGCTTTGAAGGTCCTAATGAGCTCAGTGACCTCCATCATCTGTGAGTGGAAGAAGTTCAGAACCAGCAGGACTCTTCTAGAGCTGGACGCCATCAGGGGAGAGGGGCCTTAGTCATGGAGGTGATCACTAACCTGATGGTCTCTGTCAGAGCTCCAGAGCTCCTCTGTGAATGGAGGAGAACCTTCTAGAACAGGGGTGGGCAATCAACTTTTACCAAGGGGCCACATGAGAAACCTGATTCATTTCAGAGGGCCACACCAACAAGAACGCAAACTTGATTCTGCTCAATATTAACTTTTTGCCCCATTTAAAAATGCTTTTACTTATATACTTTGATTTCCTACTACTGGTAACCAGAAGAATAAGGAATTTTAGAAGAAACAGAAGTGAGCAAAAATGGTGATAAAAGTGACAAAAGACAGTGGTGATTGCCAAAAGTGGCGAAGTGAAACAAAAAAATGGCAAGAATATCAGGATTAAACGTAAAAAAGAACCGGAAGGAGGCACAAAATGGCTAAAAGGTGGCAAAGACAGAGTGAGAAGTAATTAAAATGGACAAAAGTAACAACAATTGGCAAAATATTTGGAAGAAAACTTGAAAAAAAAAAATGTCAGGAGGGAGGAAATTATCCAAAAGTAGAAAAAAAGGGAGTGAAACTTGGCAAGAAAATTAGTATAAAACTCAAAAGTGGCAAGAAAGAATGAAAAGTGACTAAAATTGGCTAAAAGTAGTTATGAGTAGCAAATAATTGATATTTATGTCCATTTCCTACAATGTGTTTGTATAAAATGACAAAAGGCAGTGGAGTTTGAAGTAATGGCACAAAAAAACTGCACTTGCAATAAAGGGAAAAATAATTGCATTGTTTTTTCAGTTTTTTTTTTTTTTTTTTTCAAACATTTAATATAATTTTTAAATGTTGTAGACAAACATTTGAGGGTGAAAAAGCTTATAAACTATAAATTATTCAGTGTTAAAATGGATGAAAGAGAGTTAAAATGTTTCACAAAGCATTAAAAAAAGATTATTCATGAAATTAACAAAAAAGAAAAAGAAAAGAAATGAAGTAAAACAATAAAAAAGTCATATTTATATTAAGTTCACACTGTTTTATGTTGAATGCTCCTTTAGAAATATTTGGAAAAAAAAAGAAAACTTTTTTTCATGCTTTAAGACAAATAAAAACCTGACACTGACTTTCATAATTCATGCATCAGAGGGTTAAGACTTCTTTCTAATTTCAAGAAACTTCACAAGTGAATTTTCTTATCTCATTGGCAGATATATATTTTTTTATTTTTTATTTTTCACTAGTTACAAGCAATCCAGACCTCAGTTTTGTCTTTAAAAAACTTGAAATGAGACATTTCTATGATCTGGTCTGGTGACAGTCGCTCAAATCAAGAAAAACGAGACATTTTTTTTACTACAAATAAGACATAAAAACTTGCTCAGAGTTCAGTTTTTGCAATCCCCAAACTCTTTTTCCTCTTTCATTCTTTATTTTCTGTTTTCAATCTTCGGCGTCCAGCTTTGACACTGAATAACTTGGATTCATACGCCGTAAGAAAGATGTCTTCTGATGTTTTCCTGCACACCTGTGATGATTTGATAAAAAACCCTCATTGATTAAAGGGTCATGAAAGATTATTTCCACACAGAGCCACATTGGTTTCTTTCAGCCGAGTGAATCATTTCCTCGCCGCTCAGCTGCTGAATGAGCGCAGTAATGTGCTGAAATTATCGATCCACAAAAGGACCCGACAACCTCATCTGCTCCGAAACAAAAGAAAGGAATCGATGGTTATTTTACCCGCCGGACCTCACACAAGTGTATACCCTCATTCTTCACATTATTAGCTCACCTTTTTCCCACCTGCTGCTCTCTACACACACACACACACACACACGTTTGCTCCAATGATTGAAAAATACACAGTTTAAGAAGAAAAGAGGCTGAAAATCATGGAGGCCTTTGTAACTCTAAAAGTAGTTTTGATGGAACATATTTTCATCTTTTTGGGATCTCAGGATCAACACAAACAAGGCAAAAGAACTTCTTCTATCTCCTCTCTTTTTGATGTTTGTTTGCTGAGAGAAAGTTGATCTTTTTGACCTTCATGTTTCCAAAATCGTCCACCGTAAGCTTTCATTTAAAACTGAAAGTCCTCTCCTGATGTTTTTTCTTGTAACTCTAAACACAGATAAGAAGCTCATCAACACAAGGGCTTAAAATCAATCCAGTTTTCCAATGTCTGTCTTTTTTGGGCGTCTCAGACGTTGTTGTTGTTGTTGCTGCTTTTATTGCTTTCTGCAGTTTGCTCTTCCAGCACACTCGAGAATGACGCTGTTATCTTCTGAATAGGCCTGAAGTGTATCAGTTTTTCCTCTTCTGCTCTTATTTCTTTGCTCATAAACTCGGTCTCATTCTTGTTTCTTCCCATTTTCATTTCCTTATTCTTCCCTGGATAACAAATCATGACAGTTCAGAGTCAACAGAGGAGAAAAAAAAAAACACATGCCAGAGACTATATGTGTATGCATACATAAAAAGAAGGATGGCGCTTCTCAAGTCTCTGAAAGTGAGGCCAAAATATCTCTTCATTCTTGAGATTTGCTAGTGGAGCTGGTGCTTCGGCATCAAATTCAACTCCTTTGACAAACCAACTTAACTCACCATTAAGTTTGGAACAGTTCTCTACATCAATAAGAACAAGACAGAATAGGAGGCAGATGCTCCGGGTAACAGACAGCCCAGTGACTCTAATCTATGTGTTTTTCAAGATTTTTTTTTCTGATTTTTTTGGCTTTTCTGCATCGATTTGAGATTAACTACTCCAAAAAAATTAAACACCTGCTGCCACTGACCTATCTTTTCTCTTAAAATCTCTTGTTGAGGTGGCTCGATTGACAGCCTGCTCCAGCATACAGTATCTGTACCACCTGTAAGTGGGATGCATTGAAAGCAAACATCTCTTATCAGGTGCAGCAATTGCAACACACACAACTGCTACATGCTGCTACAGAGAAATGCAGCAACTGCAACAGGTGGTGACTGCAAACCCAACAGACCTCTGCAGTTGTAAGGTCCAAAAAGGGCAAGAGCCCGTTTTGCCCGTTTGTCACCGCTAGTGGCTTTAATTGTGGTTGTTTCTCCAACTATGACAGATGCCTCTTTTTCCACAAACCTTCTGAACTTCAACCTGCAATCGGATAACAGCTACTGACGCTACCAAGCTTGTTTTGAACAATCTAAAGCACAATATTAGTCATGTTATGGATGTTAGCTTCCATTAGCATTTTCTTTTTACAAAACATAACACCTATAACCACCAGATTACGACTGATCTATAACCTATGAATAAGAATTGGTTACAGAAATGATAAAATAAATAAACCCTGCCCTCATCACTTCATGTTGTTGTAAATGATGCCACCTCCAGGATGGTGTCTGATCTGCATAGGCTTTTGTTGCTTAGTAATGAGATGTTTAGTGATGGGGGGCTCATTTTAAAAACTGAAGGCTACATGTCGCTAAAATTCCAATTTCTATGTACTGCGTCTTTAATAAAATGAAAACAGAGGTTTGGCTTCACTTCTGGATAGCTGCTGTGTCATCCATCGTGTTAAAAGACTGCTACCCACAAACGACATGTTGTATATTCCTGAAAACAAAGGGTTAAACATGCATATCACACACTCATAGAAACACTGGTGGGACTGATACAGTCTGATGATTGGCGACAGGTTTATTTTGGACTTGTTTAATCTGTGAGAGTATTGGATTTCTCTCCGTGTCTTATTATGACTCAGGATTGAAAGCAGCTCAGGTATCAAGGCTGAGACGCTTTCCGATTGTTTCTGAGTCTTAATGGAAGCTTCACCCCTCCTCTCACTTTGAATGATTTTCTCCTCCTGAGAGGGGGTGGAGGTTTTAGGACCAAGGCTGAGATTGGAACAGAGGGAACATAGTTATTAGATTCTATTTTGCACATATTGTATTGTTTTCAACTCAAAATCTGTAACCTTTTTTTCAATATAATTCAAAAGTCTCAAGAGTCTCACGGCTGTAGATGTGGTTAAGTCTTAAGTCTTGGCCATGTGGATGTTTTTATCTGGAGGTGCTTGTTCAGAGTTTCTCTCCATTTCCATCATGAGGATCATAAAAGGATAGGAGGAGCTGAATAAAGGTTGTCATTAAAGTGTGTGTAGGGTCTGGGGTCTTACTGGATGTGTAACTCTAACAGTAATGAGGACTTTTTTATGTTTCTTCTCCTTTTTTCTGCTGTAAATGAGCAGATTGTAAAATATAGTCTGCAACATTTAACATTCCTGTCATTTTAGCCTGGTGTATGTGGAGGGAGTGTGTGATGTGGCCTGTGACTGTGAGCGTGTGTGTGTGTGTGTGTGTGTGTGTGTGTGTGTGTGTGTGTGTGTGTGTGCATGGCCTGCAGCCTTTAATAATCTTTCCAGTTCCAAATGTCACATGGTCATGAGACACAGCAACGTGATAGGGCAACACCTTTGTTTCATGCTTCTCTGTGAGGCACACATAAATTGTACAGGGACGTAAGTGGACTGAAAATGAGGTTTTAAACCCTCTGGATTGACAGACCACTATCATTCAGTATTCTTTCATTTGTTTGTATTTTTTTGCGAACTGTTTTTAACTGACTGATTTCACCTGATACCTTCAACTGATTCTCCCTGAGAAGACTGTAATCAGCATCAACACACCACAATTCATCTACATAAGGACATCTGTTCAGCGCATCATGAGGAGGAGCCATTGACCAGTGAGGTGACTGATAATCAGCTAACTCTCCTGGGTGCTATGAGGGAGATTGCAACTGATATCCACATCATAAACGACACATTCAAGCAGCTGCTGGATCATTTTTGCAAGCTTACGAGTGAACAGTACAGGTGTCTGAAAATGTGTAAAGTCATAAGAAGAAGAAAGTTATTCCATATCCTCTTTCAGTTTTCAGTCATTTATGTCACTGTTGATGGGAGCGGGCAACATTTCAGTTAACATAAAAAAATGTGACATTTCAATATGTACATTATGTTCTTTAATGTTAAAGGTAGATTATGCAAAATTTTCCTGAAAATTAAAAATTTAGTTTTTACAGGAATAATCCTGCTCAATTGTCGTCTCTGGGCTTCTGTACTTGTGTTTCAGTGTCTGTGTGTGCCTCACCCCCTTATAGACCCCCTCCTCGCCTGTTTTGTTATTGTTATGGTTGAGCTCAGGACGCTTCTGGGTGGAGAACAAGAGTTTTTATGGGTGATGACCAGCCAATCACAGTGCACCCAGTGTGCATGTGACTTTCTGTGTTGCTGATAGTGAGTGGGAGACACTATCCTGAGCGGCTACGATAGTGACTGGAACACAGAGAAAGAATCATTCTGGTGACACTTTAGATTAGGGAACACATATTCACCGTTAACTAGGTCCTTATTAACATGCATATAAGTAGCTAATTAGTGTTTATTAAGCCAATATTACCCAATATCTTACCCAATATTAACTAACATTTTATTTAATGCATTAATAAGGAGTTAAATAATGTCTACAGCTCAGAGTTAATAGATACATTATCAAGCATTGATAAAAGCTACATATTGAATTAGTTTATGTATTAATCATGATTAATTAATAATTGTTTTTCAATGCTCCATCAAGATTTATGTACACTCTTAGTGATTAATAAGTAGATGTGTTAGGTTACTAACACATCTACTTATTAAACATCTACTTATGTTACTAAACTTTTATTTATTCCAGATGAACACCAATAGTAAATGATTACAAGAGACATTGTCAGGTTTTACTAAGATATCAGTTAATAATGCTTATCAGTGCATTAACTAATATGTTAATTGATGTAAGGGAAGACATTATAATGATCATTAACATATTATTATTAACATATTATTTAACCGTTTGTACATGCTCAATAACGCTTTCACGAACATTTATTAAAGGACCCTTATTGTAAAGTGTCACCCCAATCTTAAATATCAATATGCAGCTTAAGAAATTAAGCATTTACATCAGTATTCATCAGTCAGAATTGTTTAGTTATGTAGTAATCAAGTGATTTAACGCGTTTCATTGTTTTTAGATGCTTGTGACCCTGCAGCAGAAAGTGCAGGTGAGAAGTTCTCTGAGGGCGCGGTCACATTGTACGGCCAGCAGTCACACGACTACGACATGAACCAGACTTCAGCACAGTTGCCAGCACATGCACGTCCACCGACGTCACTGTGAAGCGTTTTTTTTCAAGACAGGGTTTCATCAGAGTCCGCAGATTAGAGAACATGGAGAACATTGTTTCAACTTTACTCACTTTCTGGCTTCTGTTAAGTTGTTTTGGACTGTCACACATCTTAGGGGGGAATAAGTTAATTGATAAGTTGCAGAACTTAAGTCAGTCTAACCTGGAATGACACATAAGAGAGGAGTGATACAGTAGCAGGAACCAGATGTTGGGCGGGTTGTCCTAAGATGATGATTGAGGAGGTCAAGGGAGGTGAGGCTAAACTGGGAAGCGTTGGGAAGTAAAGTTCCCAGAATAAGCAGGACACAGGTTTGGCTGAATATCCAAGTTTCAGTGTTATGGATGTTTTGACAGGATGCATGCGACGAGGCAGGAGTTGGGTAGCAGATGACTTGGTCGGGGTTCATCTTTCATAACAATGAATAGGCAGACAAAAGAAAGCAATGATGTCGTTGAAACACCATAAAGACTCAAGGAAAAGTTAGGGTGTAGGTCCGTCTATCCTGAGGTGTGAGAGCTGTGTTGTGCTGAATCTTCAATAAAGAACCCACAAGAGGATGCAAGTTGATTCCGTCTCCAAGTTTTCCATATCTGTGTTTAAAGTGATTATTGATACACATGTGACGGTGTCACCTTAAAGTAAAATGTAAGTCCATATGCAGGTAAAGCAAAAGAGCACAAAAAGAAAGGAAAATAAAAGTGTTCTTTGTGATGGGCTTGAAGTTAAATGTTCCCTGTAAATAAAATATGCATGGGTGCTAAGAAATGAAAATTACGAATGGGTGCCAAGAAATGTGTATGATGTATGGGTGTAAAAAATAAATGAATGTATGACGACCAAAATTATGTAAGTAGGATGTGTCGTAGAGGAATGGGTTGGTTGGTCAGAAAGAGTTACCGGGAAAGCAAAGGTGGAAAGGAAAAAAACGGGACACGAATTCGGACTATCTATGTGCTCGAAAAGTGACTTGTGAAATAAAAACGGTAAACTGATTTTCACGGTCGCTGAGAAGATACGCTGAATTTGTGGATTTTAAACGGCTGACGCTGAGCACCTGTGGCGTGGAGGAGAACAAAGAGGCTGTTTGCCGACTTTTCTTTTACCTGGAGATCTGGTGAGATTGTTTCTTTTTTGTCTTTTTTGCTTGGCCTGGTATACCAAATATTTTTGTTTGATCGATCTTTCTTTTTGAACTGTTTCCTTTTGAATTCCCTTGTGGATTATGGGACGTTTACGTGCGCAAAGACACTTCGGGTTGGATAGCGCATGTCGCCGACGGACTTTTATTTAAATTAAGACTCTTTGAAACAGTTTTTCGTTGTCAACCGGGGAATTTTCTTTTGAAAAGGAAGTTTGATTTATTTAGTATATGAGAAATTGCATTGTGGGGGTTTATTGGGGGTTTCCTCATTGGTTTTTGTGATTGTTTTATTTGTTGTTTGGGGCTGTCGGGTAGCGGGATCATTAAATACCCGTTGCTGCCTAATTTCGCTTTTTCTCTTTGTTTTGATTCTGGCCGGTCAAAGAATGAGCTTGAATTGTGTTTGATAGGGTTGAGTTACTTTTTCTTAGCTATTGGTTTCCCGTAAAGATTCCCCCTTGTGTTGTAGCGCAGGAAAGGATTCTGAGCGTTACACACAAGCATGGCACGGTTGGTCAGTGTGATCAGGCGCTGAAATGGGGTCATGTTCCCAGTGGACACAGGCCTTAACTTCCTTCTTAAAGCTTAAAATCAGCAATGTTTATGGAAAAAACACTCTGAAAACTGTCTTTTATTGACTGTTAACATTGAACTATTTAGTTTCCTGTGTTCAGGAGGCACTCAGCCAGACACCACTGCCAGCTCCAGCTTGACCGCAGTTCCGAGTAATGGCAATATGCTTTAATTACGAGTGGAAAATATGCTGCCCATCACTCCACCCTGATCAGGATTTGTCCTCCAGCTGTATTGTACCAACAGGTCTAATCTGCAGCGGCCTCATTGGCCTTGAATACACATCAGATACAAACAGAGCCGTAGACAAACTAATCCTTTCAAACTGTAGTTGTTGTTTTCATTCTGCTGTAAATCATTAGGAGTATGTTCAATACACACACACACACTGATGTGTGATCTGTTTAACACTGCATAATCACCACTTAGAATTAAATGGCTTTTGGCAGGAACAGACCCATGCTGGGAATGAGGTTAATAAGCCAATCACAATGAACCCAACATGACTCGCCATCTCATGCAGCTGCACTGACTGTGTAAGGAAGACAGGCCCCTCATAGCAGTGTTATTTTACCTTTCACTGGAACTATTAGTGGTTAGATTGTGAGATAACAGAGATCTGGAATAATGGATTTCGCACTGATTGTCAGGTGAATGCTGCAGTCTGATTGGCCGCTAAAAACCTTAGTACAGTTGTGCTCATAAGACACTTGCATCTTTTATCTAGTGCTACACTGAAATATTTTGATTCTGAGTCATGGGGAAAGCAAAATAAATTGTCAAAGGATCTGCAGGAAAAGGTAATCAAACTGTATAAAACAGGAAAGTGATATAAAAAAAGATATATCCAAGGGATTGAGGATGCCAACAAGCTGTGTTCATGCTCTGATTAAGAAGTGGAAAATGACAGATTATGTTGAAAATAAACCCTGGTCAGGTAGACCAACAAAAATTTCAGCTACAACTGCCAGGAAAATTGTTCGGGATGCAAAGAAAAACCCACAAATAACTTCAGCTGAAATACAGGACTTTTTGAAATAATGTGGTCTGGCTGTTTAAGGGGCAATAAGGAGGCACTTGAAGAAAAATGGGCTGGATGGTTGAGTCACCAGAAGGAAGACATTTCTATGCAAATACAACAAAATATCCAACTTACAATACACAAAACAGCACAGAGACAAGCATTAAAACTTCTAGAACAAAGTCATATGTAGTGTTGAGACCAAAATTGAACTTTTTGGCCACAACAATACTGCAGTTACAAAGGCTCGGGAAACTTGTTTAAGAAAATACTTGAGGAAAATTGGCACTCACTAGCTGTATCAGCCGAGGCTGCACATGTGACGTACTTGGACATTGCAGCAGGACAATGATCCAACACACAAAGCCAAGTCGACCTGCCATTGGCTACAGAAGAATAGAGTGAAGGTTCTGGAGTGGCCATCTCAGTCTCCTGACCTTAATATCATTGAGCCACTCTGGGGAGATCTCAAACCTGCAGTTCATGCAAGACAGACCAAGACTTACAAGAAATGGAGGCTTTTTGCCAAGAAGAATAGTTAGTTTTACCATCAGAAAAAATAAAGACTCTTATCCATAACAACCACAAAAAGACTTCAAGCTGTCACTGATGTTAAAGAGGGAAATACAATGTATTAAGAACCAGGATATGTAAACTTTTGATCAGGGTCATTTTGGAAGTTTCTGTTATTATGATTTGAAAAGAGTAAACAGCTCTTTGTTAATAAATGGCTTCACGCAACCACTCACCATGAGTGAAAAAAAAGATTATGTGTTATCATTCATATTCTCTGATAAAAGACCAATAAACTACAAACTGTGCCAGGGTATAGATACTAATGAGCACAACAGTATGTACTGGATGAACATGTTGCTGCTGATCTCTGCTGTGCTATCTTTGGATGTGTTCTATTTTTAGATGAAGTGTGAAACTCATGAGCGGTAATTAGCTCAGCTTCAATGCACTTTATATAAACAAACAGAAAATAGATGGTCAACAAAGGACTTATGATTAGAGTAATAGTGAGAGGCAGTTACAGATTTGCTTCAGAACTTTGTTGAGAAACAGATGTATGACGTCATGGAGACTACGTCCATGTGTTATACAATCTATGGTTTACACTTTGTGCCACTTGTTAACAAACTTTGGCAAACAGCAAACCTCACTGTGAGGAAGAACACTTGGTGGCACTTTGTATATGGGTCCATGACAAAAAGAGGGTCTAAAAACGTATTTTTTTAAAAGTTCTTTGAAAATGGATAAAAACATATTTCTGGGTGAAGAATTATGTTTTCTAACAGATTTCAGTAGTTGACCAACATTTCAAAGTTTTTAGGTTCATTATTTTTTAGTATTTTTAATTTGAGCACCCAAAAATGTCAGGTGGCGCAACCAAATATATGAAAATATATTTATATGTTCCTGTTATTTTTTCTGTGTGAAACTATTGGCAAGTATCTCTCAAGTGTCTATAGTGATTCATACATTTTCATTTTGTGTGTTTCATTTCTTTTATTTGTGAATAAGATAAATAATTTGATGTTAAAATAACATTTCACATTATTACATTGGTTGTTCCACCTGACATGGAAATTGTTCCAGTCACCAATGAAGTGAAAAAACCTTTTTTATCAGTATTTCAGAGAAATCTACAA
This sequence comes from Thalassoma bifasciatum, assembly GCA_008086565.1. NCBI lineage: Eukaryota > Metazoa > Chordata > Actinopteri > Labriformes > Labridae > Thalassoma > Thalassoma bifasciatum. Next base: position 127,350 of record RPOG01001273.1, read on the forward strand.
ACTTTTCCACTTGGTCACAAATGTCATTTGGGCTCCTCTGGCTGATGCAGTTTCCTGTTTCCTGTTTTATTCTCTTCACTTTAAAATAAAAGTCAAATGTTACGGTTGCACCACCCTGACATTTGACAAGGTGAAAATTACGGGACAAAAGTTTTTTAAATTTCTCAACAGCTTTAGAATTCTTTTATTTGCAAAGAATGTTTTATTTAAAAAGGTTCAAGCATAAAATAATGCCACTGTATTTTTAATTTCAATTTACAATAACTGACATTCAATTTTTAGAGTTTAATTACTGTGGATACTTGTCAGGACGGTTGCACCACCTGACATTTTGGGGGTTTGAGGAACCAAAACACAAAAAAAACATGTTATATTTTAATAGTTTAAAGATGTGTTCAAATAACACAGGTTTCATAGAATAAAGAAATACATGTGATGAAATACTCAATTCATGATGGAAGGAAATATTGCACTCGGACACAAAAAAGGGACGTCACGTCATTGACCCATACATCCAACTTCTGCAGCCTGCAGGATCTGAGGCCTCTCACTTCTGCTGTACAGACTAATAAACGGTGCTGTGTGATAAAAGCCTTTGTCCATTTCTTTCATGGTAAACGCAGGTTCCCCATGAAGCACCTAAAGGCAGCAGAGCCCTGAGCTCGCTCTCCTCACTTATCCATGAATGGCTGATTACAGATCTGACCTTTTACAAAACTATTTCACAACCGGTACAAGATGTCAAGAGCTGTTAGCCAATTTTCTCAATGTCCCGTCACTATTATCTTGTTCTAAATCCTGTTTCCGCTCCAGATTCACATCTTTACCTTCACACCCCATTCGTTGTTCTTCACACTTATTTCTCATTCATTCCTTTTCTCCATTTAGTCATCATGTTGTCTCTTCTCCAGCTTAGTCTCTCTTTGCTTCTTCCTCTGTGTTTTTCTCTCCATCTTTTCTCTTCTATCCCTGAGATTTATTCCCTTAAATAGTCATAATCCACAACAATCAACAATGTGATCTATATTCTGCAATGTGAGGATTTGTGTTCTATCACTGCACTAAGCAGAGAGGATATAAAGGATCTGTTTTCATACATAGATGTTTAATAAGGGCTTTTCTCTATAAGTTGGCCAGTGGGAAACAACTTTTTCACATCTTTTATCCAAAATTCATGAGGTGTTTTAATGTTTTGGGTTTAAATAAATGTATGGTAATTCTTAAAACTTTTATTGTCTCACATAACTTAGAGTGGTGTCCTCAAATATATCTGAAATGACCTTTAGTAACTTCAGTGCCGCCCACACTGATGGAGAACAAAGACTGAAAAGAAGCTTGTAGTATCGGTAAGGAAAACTAGAAGGGTCAAAAAGAAAATAAGGCTTTCATAGGAGAGCACAACTTGAAAACAAAAGACGGTTAGACTTTTAGTTTTATTCCACCACATAATATTTAGACACACTGTCAAGTAGTATAGTAAAAGAAAAAAAAAAGATTCTCTGACTTTTGTGTCTGTAATTTGTCTTAAATCCTTCCATCCCATCATCCCAGGAACATGTGAAATTATATATTTTTACATATATAAGTTGTACCTATAAAATGCCTACATATATACGTGAAGTTAGGCTCTTGCTGGAGATGATGCACCGTCCTCATACGTGCTCTTATTTTGAAAAGATCAGCTTCCGATCACACAATATAAAATTACTACATATTTAACTACGAGATTAAAGTCAAAATAAATTATTTTACTACGAGAATGAAGTTGAAATAAATTATTTTACTACGAGAATAAAGTTGAAACAAATTATTTTACTACGAGAATAAAGTCAAAATTACTGCTAGATAAAAGTGGAATATATGAGAATAAAGTCAAAATAAATCAAGGACAGTCTACGATGTCAGGGCTGAGACGCTGGAAAAACAAGTGGGGAAGGACTCCAATGCAGATTCAACTCAAAATTCTTTATTACTTATCAAAAAACTCAAAAACCTGCAAGGAAAAAACAAAAAAAAGGATCAAAAACACACAAATACAGACTGAACTCAAGACAGAGATTAAATACATAGAAACTAATCAAACCCAGGTGTGGCACAAGACACAGGTGAAGCACATGAGGGCCAATCACAGAGGAGGGAAACCCAAGAACAACTAAACACAGGAAACAAGAACACAAGGCCAGGGAAGAAATCAACACGGGGAACACTGAGAAACCCAAGAAAACCCAGGAAATAAAGAACAAAAGGCAAACCCTGAAAACAATGCAAAAACACAAAATCAGGATCCTGACATACAAGGAGGAGGAAATGAGGACTACGGAGCATTTTGTCAAATTATATTTAAACTTGGGTTTTTACAAATCGTATCGTCATAAGTATTAGAATCTCGTAGTAAAAAAATTCATTTTAATTTTAATCCTATTGTAAAATAATTAATTTCGACTTTATCCTCGTAGCAAAATAACTAATTTTGACTTTAATCTTGTGGTAAAATATGAAGCAAAACTAAAAAAAATTCTTAATGTGACCCTAGTACTCCGTCATACTATAGCTATTTTTTTTAAAGCATATTTTTTTATTTTTTTATTTTCTATTTATCTTTCTTTTAATTATTATTTTACTGTTGCATCTTTTGCACTTGGAATGTTTGTGAGCTGCTGTGATGTGGAAATTTCCCCCATGGGAGATCAATAAAGATTATTCTATTCTATTCTATTCTATTCTATTCTAATCTATTCTATTATATTCTTGAAACAGAAAATGAAAATCAATCTGTGTCTTAAATTGGTTTTTGCTCCAGATTTAGAAAATTGCTCTGGATTTCAATTTATATTTTTAAATTCTAAAATGAAAATCAAACAACCACTCATTTTTCAGTATTGTCTTCTAAATTGAAAATCCAAATACCAAAACATACATGGACCTTCTATGAACAATACCAGAGAATATAAATAAAACAGAATGAAATTCATTTTTGAACCACTTGATACTAAATAACAGTATACAATGCAACACAATAAGATGTGATACGGTAATTTGCAATGATACCACACAGAACACAATATGATACTGGATAAGATATCACATACCACAATACATTCTATACTATTTGATACAGTACTGTACAGTGCAATGCTCATGTGCTTTCAATGCAGACACGGTATCATCATGTAAAAATCAATACCAGATGAAAGTATAATATAATATAATATAATACACTGTCTAAATGCAATACAGTTATATTGGATACAACTTAATATGATGGGATTTGGTGCAGCATGATACTCTAAGATACTTAACAGTAGTCAATGACATTTTGCATAACAAAAACAATTAATACAAGAAAAAAAGAAATGACACATGAGATAGAATGAGATATGATTTGCTGTTGTAGGATGTGTTCCAATGCTGTGCACTCCAGTTCAAAATCATACACCTGTTTGTCTCTGCAGAATATTCTGTCCAGTTAGAGTCGTTAAGTTCTCAGTGAAACATCCACACAGTAAAATCTTCACCTCCTCTCCTCCTGTTAAAGCTCCTTTTTCACCTCCAGCTCTCCTCCTCATGATTGCACGCTCAGACTCTGACACCTCCTGCCCTCCTCCTCCCTCTCACAGGTCTCTCCCTGATGCTCTTTCTTACTTGACACCTGAACTGAACTTTTGAGTCTTTTCAAACGTGTGATCTGTTAAAGCTACAAAGGTTCTACCTCTCCCCTCTTGCTCTTCACCTCCCTCTCTTTCTTGTTTGTTTATCCACTGACCCTCAAACCTGACCCTCTGCGATGTGCAAAATGTGTGTTAAAGCTGTGATGCCATGGAAACGCGTCTTCTGACATCCTTTGAAGTTGCTCTTTTATGTTTGGATGTGCTCACCTGACCTCTATAGCTCTGAGACGCTATGTTCACGACATTTTCACAATAAAAGCCTCTGACTTTTCTTTTCTGTCGTTTTTTTTTTTTTTTTTTCATGCTCCTCTTTAAATATCAATCTTTCATATCTGACCCCGCTATCTCCCTCCCTTTATCTTTCTTTTTAGGCTTTTTCTCTCTTTCAATCTCTCAGATAATCTGTATCTAGTGAAGCTGCTTTCATCTACAGTTTGACATTGACTCTAAAAACAAAACAAAAGAAAACGATGGTTGATCCTGTCTCACATCTTGAGGACACATAGCTCATATAACACGGGGTAAAAGAAGCTGTACATGTTTTTTTGTTGCTGCACAGTTCCCACATTTACTATGCTGTAATAAGTTTGCGGTACATTTGGTTACTTACAGAGTTATAGACAAATCCTACGGTTAATTTGTGGGTGCTGCCACCTGCTGGCTGTGACGACAGAGATGTTTGTCATAAAATCATTATAGAAACTAAAGAGGACTGGGTGAGGAGTCCATTTATACTTCGCAGATAAAGGATTTTATGTCAGGATGTGGGGAAAACAGACGGTAGTGGACACAAATGCAGATTTAAAAAAAAAAAAAAAAAAGTCTTTGCTTAAACCAAACTAAAAAAGACAGCAAGGAAAACCCATAGTCCACAAACCCAAACCTTGAAAAAATCCAAAAGAATCAGGTAAGATGCAGGAGACTACAGACATGGGGTTTACACTACAATGAACCGATGCAGACTGAAGTGAAGACAGGGGCTGTGCATCTGACCAGTCTACCTGACGTACTGTTTCCCACAATGCAAAGCGCCTGGCCGCAGGTCTGAATTGAAAATGACAGAAACTGGAGAAAGTTTGAGTGAAGCGGCGGAACAATTCAAGTGTAAGCACCAAAACATTTTTTTAAGTGGGGTACTTACATTGTGTATGTTATCATTATCATATAAACATGTTTCAAATCATACCTGCATCATCAGGAGCAGTTTTTCTATCATCTCTGAATTTAAAAAGTCAATCCACGGGGCGCGGATGGCCGAGTGGATAAGGCTGCGCACCATGAGGCTTGCCCTCGAGCGGGTGGCCCGGGTTCGAATCCGACCTGTGGCCCATTTCCCGCATGTCACTCCCTACTCTCTCACCCCTTTCCGACGCTATCCACTGTCCTCCTCTATCCATTAAAGGCACAAAGGCCAAAAAAATATCTTAAAAAAAAAAAAAAAGTCAATCCACTCCAGATTATTTTCAATGAATAACACATGCACTGCAAAAACGGAATTCTAAGCAAGTCATCACGTCTTATTTTTCTTGATTTGAGCCACATACACCAGACCAGGTCATAAAAATGTCTCATTTCAAGTTTTTTTAAGACAAAAATGAGGTTTAAATTGCTTGTAACAAGTCAAAAAAAAATCTGCCAAAGGGATAAGATAAAAGATTCTTGTATCAAGACATCTTTCTATTTTCACGAAACTTTATGACAAATTCGTCTTATCCCATTGGCAGATTTTTTTTACTTGTTACATGCAATTTAAACCTCATTTTTGTCTTTAAAAAACTTAAAGTAAGACATTTTTATGACCTGGTCTGGTGTATGTGGCTCAAATCAAGAAAAATAAGATAAATGTTACTAAAAATAAGACGTGATGACTTGCTTAGATTTCAGTTTTTGCAGTGTGGTATAATATTGAAAATCAAATATGATGAATTTTGCTGCAACATCCACATTTAAACACAGACGTCCTCTACAGTTATCACAAAGATCAGAGGTCTCCTGGTAAAACTAATGCAGTTTAAAGCGCTGGGACCTATAATCATTTGTAACAACTGCAGAGGACGTCTGTGTTTTTAATCTTGTTCTGTACCGTAAATTTGAGGCTATTCAAACAAGAAAATTTAGAGGTTTCTTTCTAAAATTTATCCATTCAATATTTATTAAGTTACCCTAATATAACTTAATAATAATAAATTAGAATTAAGTCATGAAAAAAAATCCAACATCTTTACTCTCACATTCCTCAAACTGGAAATCAGAGTAGCAAACTACAAAACAGACCAAACAGAACTTTAATACTACATTCTTCTTTAGAATGTAGTATGCAGTAGGTGCATTCAAAAACAGCCAGGGACTAAATACACAATAACTAATGAAACCCAGGTGTGGCACAAGACACAGGTGAAACACATGAGGGCCAATCACACAGGAGGGAAACCCAGGACCAGGAAGTGAAACACTGGGAGCAGGTACAAACTGAAACACAAGGAAAACCCAAGAATAACTAGTAACACAAGAAATACTAGTAAACAAAAACCAAAAACAAATCCAGGAAACACAGTGAACTATAAAAAAAAAAAACAGAAAACAAATGCAAAACCCATGAAACCAAAATCAGGATTCTGACATTTTACCTATGTCAAATGTACATCTTTGAAAAAAAAACAACAAAGGTGATGATCTTGCGATTACAGTTCGTCTTTAAACACAGGTCACCAGAACTTGAAAGTAACTGGGAAAAGATATGAGTCCATCTATTTGCTTGTAAGTTGGATAGAAATGGTAATAAAGCATGGAAAGCTGCTTCATATTTTCATTTTGTCGCATTTCACACATTAAACAACCCGCAGCTTCAGTGAACAAACAGTGAGCTCATTAGCTTATGAGCTGTCATTAGCAACTCACAGCTACATGTCCTCTGACAAAACGCCAACAAAAACTCTGCTTTTTAAATTATCTATTGACAGTTTTGGTCCTCATAAGCTGATGAATTCAGCTGCAACCGCTGTTCAGCCTAAAGATGAGATAAGATAAGATAAGATAAAATACCCCTTTATTTATCACACAATGGGGAAATTCACAGTCACAGCAGCAATGCAAGAATAAATATAGTGCTTAAGATCCAATAATATACAAACAATAAGATAAGTGTCAACTGAAAAACAACGAAGAAAGCTGCTGCAACAAGCTGCCACTGAGTGGAGCTCAGAAAAGTCACTAGAGATGACAGGTTGGCTATATTTTTTTTACTATTCTTTGCAAAGTGTTGGTCCAGTGGCATCTTGTTGCTGCAGCTTTATCTGGTGTTCTGTTTTCTTTTTCTCCTTTTCTTTTCTTGTTCAATTCCTTCAAATTTGGTGCTTCTTTTCACTTTTTATGCCACATTTGTTGGTCACAGACACCAAACCGGTTGTGTTTGCAGCATTGTTTTCCCTTTTTTCCATTTCTGTATGCGTCCCACTTGTAACCATGGTTGCATTTGTTGTATACAAGGATTAAGCTATTAGCGGCCTGTAGCATGTCAATGCTAACTACTGCTAGGAAAAAGGAGTTAGGATGTGCCTGTACTGCTGTGTAAGCTAGTAAGCTAGTCACTCTGGAAAATGTAGGATCTGTCTCCAATAGGATGGCAGAACTAGCAATGCTAAAACAGAACCATCACTGTCAATAGGTATATTTTACCTATATATATAGATATATATTCCAAATAAAATTTCTTCTCATTAAAATATAATGAAGCAGAACAATTCATGGCAGAGTAAGAGATGAAAAAATCATTCAAGGAGAATAGATGATCAGAGAACTTTTTTTCCTTTGGTTTATAATTTACTTGGACACGTGAGCCTTGTCCAGTGAAGGTAAAAGAAACATTGTTATATTTTCCATGAATATAATGGTAAAGATTTTTCACTCCTTACACTAAAGTGGGGGTGAAAATCACCTGAACATGTACCTTTAGAAAGAAACAGGGATGCAAATTGGTAAAAAAAAAAAAAAAAAAAGGCATGAAGGGGTTAAACCAGATGTTTAACACAGATTACAATGCATTAGAAAAATCACAAACCAAAAAGAACCTTTTTTTTTGACTGACTGGTCGTGGTTTACAAGCATACAGAAGTTAAGTTTTTCAAAATAAAGGCACAAAAAGCAAAGCAACAGAAGATGTAGAGGATAGATATGTGTGACATGTGAAATAGAAACTTCTGCCTTTTGGATGTGGATGAGAAAATCTTCTCCTGAGGCAACACATCCAACTTTGAAAACTGCCAAAGAGCATAAGATTAACCACTGAAAGGCTCATTGAAAGGAGAGCAGTTAAAGTTTTCAACCATCAGTTTGTGGTGAATCACTGAGCTGCTTTTTGTGCCTCTGAGTTCCTCTTAAAGCTTTTTGGCTGTATGTTTTTGTGTTGGAGCGCAGGGCGAAAACATGCATTATCATGTCAAGTCTTTGTGTTATTACCTGTCATCTCAAGGATCCACAAAGCATCAGAGCCGGAACATGTAATCTTCTTTTTGTTCTGATTTTGCTTTGCTTTGACTCTGAAACCATCATATTTTCTCTCCCCGCTGACATTCCTTTTTTTACTCATTTGCACATGTTTCCTGACAGGATTCTGCACACACTCGCTCTGTAGTTCTTCCACCTTTGTTGTTTTCATGTGTGTCCACACTCCTACATCCATCTCTTTCACGTCAAACCCAAAAGATGATTTACATCTTTCATGTTCCCTCTTCCTCCCTCGTTCCATCTAACACTTTGACAAATTCAATCCATTATCCCGAGCCCTGGGTTGGCGTGTTCGACGCTGGGAAAAAAATTGCATTCTTGCTGTGTCGCTCTGAAGTTCCTGTTGTGACAAATCTGACAGTGTGAGTGAACAGCTGATGGGTTTGCTGACTCCTCGCCTGTCGATGGCTGGGTGACTGATTTGAGGACGGCTGAATGACTGGCTAGTTTTCAGACGGGTGACAGGCTGATTGACTGGCTGTAAATCTGAGTGACTGACTGTCAGTGTGGAGTCTTAAACTGGCTGTTCAACAGGCTGGAGAGGCGGGTTGTGTTCATGCTTCTTCTGATGGCTGTGTGTAGGTTGAAGCTGATGCTGCACGAGCTGCTGCTGTCATCCATGTTTTTCCCACTGAAGTTCCCGAAGTAAGGTCACGAACTTTCTGTTATCACTGTCTTGACTGTTTTTAACGCAGGATGAACTGGCATCTGATTTACTGGTAACACTTTACAGTAAGGGTCCTTTAATTAACATTAGTTAATGCATATATTAGTGATCATTATAATGCATTACCTTACATTAACTAACATATTAGTTAATGCATTAATAAGCAGTAAATTAATGTCCACAGCTCAGGGATAGTTAATACCATAGACTGCATAATGAGTGGATGTAACGACGTTCGGCTCAAACTGAAGCTTCAAGCAGATGCCCCGCCCCCTGGTGTCTGGCTGCAGTATAGGTCATAAGCCCCGCCTCCCCATGTATTCCAGATATGAGCCGGGAAAACTTAAAAAAATTACGATACCTGGTAGAAACGTTTCTCTCATCCTTACACTAAGGTAGTATGATGATGTCATCTGGCTGCATGGTGTTCGGGTGTTTTTTTTTCTGAGAAGTTAGTTTCTCATTAGTTAGTGGACGTTAAAAACCGTGTTATAAGTTTCGTTTTATGATAGTTGACAGCTGCCATTTGTGAGTAGTTTTAATCGGGGATATAAGAAACTTCAGGAAAGAGCCAAAAGGAGAGTAAACCTTCTGAAGAAGAAGAAATAAATATTTTTATTTCTCTTTTTTACTTGGCTCCACCGGAAATTCTCTACTGCACAGACTCTGGCTGCACAATGGCGGCTAGAGAAACAGGGTTTTTTTCGGCTTCAAAAACGTAGAACGGTGACAGGCGGAAGCAGGCTGTCCATTCTATATACAGTCAATGGTTAATACATTATTAAGCATTAATAAAAGCTACATATTGTAATTGAATAAATTAATGAATGAATGCTTTATTTCGGTTAAGAAATGAAACAAAATAAAATCATGTTTATACAAAAAAGAAAACAAGGATTAACTGAATAATTCACAGTAAACATCAGTACACAGAACATTATTTCAAAACACTTGAGGGCTTAAACTCAAAAATTGAGTTCAATCAAATTTCATTGTAACCTTTGAAAATCTTAGATTTTAAAGTCTTCCGAAAAACTAACATAGATTTAAACATCCTTATTTCATTGTTTCGTCCGTTCCATAATTTTACACCCAAAACTGACACACATCATAATTAGTCATCCTTATGTATATATTACTCTTTAATGATTCATAATGTGTTACTTGAGGGATATATGTGTTACACTTTATAATAAGGGTCCAAAAAGCATTCAGCAATGGTAAGTGATATGTATAAAGGACTCCTATTCATTTATTAGAGTGTATGTTGGATAACTAATGTTAAGTAATACCCTAGTGTTAGGTTAGGGCTTCCAGATTTAAA
>RPOG01001273.1:137578-165623 GCA_008086565.1 Thalassoma bifasciatum
ACTAATGTGCACTTTGATGTGTTCACTGTATCAAACTTCAACAAAGAAATGTGAAAAACAGATAAAAAAAATTCTGTTTGCATAATTTCATATTATCTTTAACCCATTTTTGCTTTTATTCTTATGGTGATAGATAAAATGTGGCATTGTTCATAGTTTTTGATTTTGGAACACATTCCACGACCCCCTATCAATGTCTCGAGACCCCCCAAAGGGTCCCGACCCCTACTTTGGGAACCACTGTTGTAGGTATTTACCATATTGGCATACATCAGATTATAATTAGACTTTTTTTTTGGACCAAAAGCACTTTCAGAGGCGAAAGTTGTCACATAAAGAAAACAACATATTGACTTTATTTTGAAATAGAGTTGTCAAGTTTGAAGTGATTGTAATGTAGGTTCATGTAGAGGAAGAATTGATGGTATCAGCATTTTTATACGACCACTGTGTGTTTTTATCTCATTCAATTCGCCTCATTCAATTCAAGTGATGACATCATCTGTAGATACTGAATTGTAATGACTTCACTCCATATATCGGACAAGATTTTAAGATTTTTTGTTTTTGTTTTTTCCATGAGACTGTTATAATGACAGAAATAAAAAAGGAAGTTTCTGAGTTTTGAGATTTCTGTCATGAAATAACCATCGTGTCCCAGTTTTGGAGGGGGAAAAAAAATAATTGGGTGATTTTATTTGGTATCTTTCCCAGTGAGAAGCAGACTGGTGAAACTAGTTTCAGATTCATGATGGGACTTCGTCTCCTGTTTATTATCCGTCGGTTTGCCCGGGTCACGGCAGATGAGTGATACTTTTGCTGAAGCAAAAGAAAGATAGTAATCAACTTCATCATTTCCTCTCACCTCTACAGTCAATGTCAAGAAGCTCCCCCAGCATCCTCTGCTCCCTCCCTCCCTCCCTTCATCTGCATCTGTATTCTCCTCCTCTGTCCTGAAAAGCCCATCGTCCCCTCTCTGTGTTTATTTTCAGTTTTAGTCGACTGTATCTTTTATTCACAGATCCCCCCCTTACTATCTGTATTTCTCTCCTTTCTGCTTTGTTTCCATTTTCTCCGACTGTCTTCTTCGGTGGTGTTTCGGCAGAGGAGTGAGAGAGGAAGAGAAGGTCACTGAGGAGATGAATGAAGCTGGTATCAGTCTGGCATCTCCTCCCCCCTCAGATTGGTTTCCTCCTGCCCTCCAGTCGCACCGATGCATAATTCATCTCTACTCCTCTCTACGTCTTTAATTGTTGATTTTGTCGTCCTCTTCTGCCGTCCCTCCAGTCTTCCATTACTTCTTGCTCCCTTGGATTGTTTGTTATTATGCTCTCAGTCAAAGTTGTTCTGCTGCGAAGTTTTGTGAATGTGTGTGTGTTTGCATGACAGTGTGTGAGTGAGTCTGCACAAACAAATAGTGAAGTTCGACTCAACAGCCTGGACAGTTACTGTTTTATCTCTCTACTTGTTGAAAAGTTTCCAGAGTCTCACCTGCATGCAAAGCTGTTCAGGTCATAAAGTACGTAAAGAGGAGAAATTTATTTATGGATTTTAGATAAAAATGTAGAATCTTGATTCTCAGCATAGAAAGTTCTGTTTATTCTTTGTAGTAGATCTGTAGGCTGAGTGTTGACCCATGTGTACGTGTGCTCTATGTGTACGGAAAAAAAGTTAAATATCCTATAAATAAACTTGTTTCCCTTAGTGTTGTAGCTCTACAATGTTCTGGCTACATATTAGTCGTGTAACCGGAGGGTTTTTCATTTCTCTGGGTTTTCACAACCAATTGTCTATGTAGCTGCATATCAACCAAAAAGCAACAATATGGCAAGGTAATATGGGCTGTATGATTCGTAATATGGGACACAGCAGTAGAATTTACTAATATTTAAGTATGGTTTGCAAGCATGGGTGACCATGGGCCACCTTGAATCGGATCAGCCACCCAAAAGCCCTACTCCCTGATTGGCTATCTGACTTGGACAGTGACAAGACTTAATCATCAATTTTGCCTGTGATGTTAGAAGCTGCTCAAAGTTTTCCTTAGGTGAGACAGACATTTTGAATTTCTTCAAAGATCTTGAGAGTTATGGAATAAAAAAGTCAAGTGTTAGACCAATAAAAAAAAAAAAAAAAAATGTATCAGCTCTTAACCCAAAGATCTGATTGGCTGTTCATCAAGACACAGGATGATCCCCGACCCTAAGTTAAGGTTGTTACTGGAGTCGACTGCAGCCCAATAACCGTCAGACGGCGTCAGAGAGAGAAGAGCTTTAAGAACACAAGCCTCTTCATAAGTATCATCTCCTTCCACTAAATTACCCATTTGGACTTTGACAGAGAGCATCATGGGACATTGAAAGGTGGAAGAAAGTTTGATTCTTTGAGGAGAAAACTTGAACCTTGATGGTCCTGATGGTGTCAAACGTTACTGTCATGACAGGGAGATCCCACTGAGATGTTTTCTAGGCGGCACAGTGGGGGGAGCATCATGATCTGCTTTTTACTTCAACGGAACAATGGAGCTGACGGTTGTTCAGGAGCGTCAAACAGTAGCTGGATGTGTGGAGATGTTGCAGGGGGCGTCCTTCATGACTGAGGGCCCTGGTCTGTGTGTTAATGACTGGGTTTTTAACAGGATGACAGTTCACAATTCTTCTTCTTCCAGAGGAATAATCTCTCTCTTTTGTACCATCCTGCCTAATCCCCTGATCTAAATCACATTGAGAACATTATGGGATGGATGGGGAGGGAAGTTTACAAAAGTGGACGTCAGTTCCAGACAGTGGATGTTAAACATGAAGCATCTTCACCACTTGGAGCAACGTTCACACTAACCTCCTGGAAACACTCACATCAAACATAAACAAACTAATGTTTGAAGTGATGAACAAGAACAGTGGAGCTCCTCATCACTGAGGCCTTTGTTCAAACTTTCATTTCTATTTTAGGGGTTTTTCAGGTACTCCGGCTTCCTCCCACAGACCAAAAACATGCCCAGGTTAGGTGAATTGATTATTCTAAATTTCCTGTGGGTGTGAGTGTGTGTGTGAATGGTTGTTTGTCTCTATATCAGCCCTGTGATTGACTGGCGACCAGTCCAGGGTGTACCCCGCCTCTCGCCCAATGACAGCTGGGATAGGCTCCAGCCACCTGAGACCCTGAATAGCAGGATAGAGGGTTAAGAAAATGGATGGATGGGTTTTTTTGGGGTTTTTTAGAGCTGTGGCAAAATTGTTGTCTTGTCACCACAGCTCGAGTCCAAGTTGAGTCTCGAGTCCTCAAAGTCTGAGTCACTAACATAAAATCCTAGTCGAGTCCAGGTCACTGAAGAAAGAAAATCAGCATCAAGTCCTCAGTACCCTAGCTCAAGTCCTGAAAAAGTCACTTAGTGGAACTCAAAGAATCTTTCTTTTGGTTTCTGAAATATTCAGATAAATAAAGCAAAGACTGAGTCCATGATAAGGACCAATGTATGAAAAAAAAAAAAAAAACTTGTAAGTTTTCTACCTGAAAGAATGACAGTTTAAAAAGATTTTGTCCCCCATACTGTGTATGCTGATGGAGAAATGAACCTTTGGACAAACTTTTTTTTCCTGAACCAGGCTGTAAACGTGTTTGCTTTTCATGTAAACAACATGTTCTTTGAGTGGCTGTGAATTTATTGGCTCTGTTGCTTCTGCAAACACCATCAACTCAACAGTAGAGGAACTCCTGTTTGGTTTGGACGGAAAGTATTTCTCTGCCTTGTGGTTATATTTTTGTGACAGTTCCTTCTCGTTCTGTTTTGGTCTTGAGTACATTTGAGCATGCTCTGTACGAAGAGTTTCACTTGTTTCAACATCATCAGAACTCTCATGTAGTGTAAGCTCTCGTACTTTAGGTGAGACTTTATTGCCTCCTAATGTTTGTTTTTGTCATGAAAAATAGCAGAGGAAATTCAGTGTGGATCTCCACTCCACACACACACACACATACACACACACACACAAACACACACACTCTACACACACAGACCCCACGACTAAGTGTTTCACCTCCTGAATTGCCTCTAACAAATGAGAGTAAATAAGGCCGTTTAGGTGTAAGTGTGGTACTTCATCATTTTTCCGCTGCAATAATTATTCAGCCCGGTTTTTTTTCCCACTCATTTCCACTCAACGCAGAAGTGCCTGGCTGCTTGAATTATGCATATTTGTTTGTTGGTTTCATTGCAGAAGCAGATGTCTGGGCTGGAATAATGGAGGCTTGTGGAGAGCTGTTATGAATTTAGGGGTATTTCTTTCCTCTTCTCTGGTTGGAGATGATGAGTCCTTGGGCGTCTCTTTGCTCAAAATAAATGAAATCTTCAGATGACGAGATTTGATTATGGTTCTCAGATCCAGCAGGCAGAAGTGACGGGGTCAGGGATGAGTTTGTTGTAGTGCAGACAATATTAACGCAGCTTCATTTCTGCATTTCTTCTTCTCTGGTACACATCATCACAGAGCTTTGGGCCATCCAGAATTTAATATCTGCATCAGGGTGCTCATGTTTCAGCACTCACCCATAATTTAAAACTGTGTTGGAGAAACAAAAGATGAAATAATCCTCTTGTACATCATACATCTTTGAACCACAAACTCTGCTCCATTGTTGGAAAACTCAGCTGTTACACAGTCGTCCTCTGTGACAGACTGTTGTAACACATGACACAATAGTCATGTATAATGGGTCTGAGGATAAAATAATGCATTTTTGACGTAGAAAATATTGGAAGAAAAAAACACAAAGGACCAAATAAGATAGAAAACTCTGTTGAGTGTTCACAAAATAATTTTAATCTAAATCTGTGCAAAGACAACTGTAGAAAACTGATAATGTGTGTTTATAAAGTGTATGCTCACCCCGAATTTGATGCCAGATATAGTCTGGATTTCTGTTTTGGAAAGTGGAGACAATTGTTTTTTTAAATGTTTAAGTTTACCATAAATATAGAAAATAAACCATGGGTACATTCAGGCATTTCAGTCATTAATATGCAGAGGGATTGAAACATGAGGCATTTCATATCAATCCGTGATGAAGTTACAGGAACAATTAGATAAGTTTAATCAGTAATCAGTAACACATATAGAAACATAAATTAATAATCTTAGGCATGGGAAAGGGAATAGTAATTGTTTATGGTTCTTGTGGGGTTTTGGTCCTATTATTCCCTATGGTTAAAAGAACTTTTAAATAAATTTGGTAAAACGACAAAATCAAGGAGAGATTACAGGGTCCTGTTTTTATGAATTTTGTAAAGATATAGAATTTTATTACAGCAAAATTGCCATAGTTAATTTTTAAATTTACACCAAAAGTTATCACTTGTTGAAAATAAACCTGGAACTGACTGACTTTTGTTTTCTACAACTGATTGAAAAACTCTGTCCATGTTACCCACATAGGCAATCGTTTGAAAAAAAAAAAGGGGATAAGTGATTTATATGGGCTTTTATGAACTTTTACGAATTGGAGGCAAAACATGCTCTTGCACCAAAGTGCCTTCATGGGAGATTTTACTGATGCTCACATGCTGAAGTTCCCTCCTGGTGAGTCACACTAATCTGCCCCTTTGACTGGTTAATACATGATCAAGTGTCTTCTTTGGAGCCTAAACAAACCCTGAAGTGCTGACTGGGGGCCCAAACATATGCTAAAGTACTCCCCTGGTTGGGAAATCACACATACATTTCTTTTTTTTTTTTTTTTTCCCTTGCCCTTCAAAATGTCTGATACCACTGACAAAGATGCCGTATTACAGTTTAAATGTGCATTTATGGATGTAGCAACAAACTGTGTTCTTAGTGTTTTTTTCCTTGTCTTGGAAGTTATTTTTTATTATCCATGCAGTGACTTCCACTACAGAGTCATGTACGCATTAAATGCAGTGCTGACTCAGAACCATCCAGAATGGGTTTATGGTATCGCCTTAATTGTGTAGATTTATTCAGATTGACTGAATCTTTTTGAAAACATTGTGCATTGTTAACCCTGTGGTTTATAGTGGTCAGTGGACACCTATTTTAAAGTTATTTACTCCTAAATTCAATAGTTCATGCGGTGGAAATTCATATTCAGGATATTTTTATTCCTCTTAGGACCTGAATTTTTTTTTTTTTTTTCAAACACTTATATATTTCTAAAAATGTTATAGACAAACATTTGAGGGTGAAAAAGCTTGTAAACTATAAATTACTCAGTGTTAAAACAGATGAAAGAGAGTTAAAATGTTTTGCAAAGCATTAAAAAAAGATTATTCATGAAATTACCCCAAAAAAAAAAAAAAAAAAAAAAAAAAAAAAAAAAAAAAAAAAAAAAAAAAAAAAAAAAAAAAAAGAAAAGTAAAAAAACAAAGTCATATTTACATTAAGTTCACACTGTTTTATGTTGGATGCTCAGTTACAAATATTTGAAAAAACAAAAATATAAAAAATTTTGTTCATGCTTTAAGACAAATAAAAACACTCAAGGGAAAAATCCTGACACTGACTTTTATAATTCATGCATCAGAGAGTTAACAATGAAAACCTCAGTTTGAATTTTCACATAAAGAGGCATTATTTGAGTATTCGCTCAAGCATTTGCACACTTTTATACCCTGAATTACCATGAACAGACTGTATCAGCCTCGTCTGTTGGAGTTATTGGCAGCCTCAAACGTGTACTTTCTATCCCTGAGTTTACAGGAGAGTTTACAGCCCCCTTTAGGATTTCTTTCCTCTTTTCTTGAACTGATGCAATGAGGTCTTAGTGGCCTTTTAAACCCCACTCTCACTCCTTCAAACCTCGTAAAACTGTAATTGTATTTCTGTCATTCAGACTCAAGCAATGAGGAAATTTGTATTCTAGGTACAAACACTCTGAATTTTCTAAATCTGCCTTATATTGAGCTGCAGACCTTCACATCCCAACCGGCTCAGAGTGTAAAACTCCTCCTCCGCCCTGTCTGTCTTTCTCCATCTGCTCTTTGGTAATACCTCTCTCACTTACCCCTCCACGTCGCCTCCAGGCTTGAAAGACCTTCTATGACCTGACTCTTGATCATCACCACCTCCCTCAGGCCAAAACCGTGCCCCAAAAATATGTTTGAATCTCGCTTTCTGCTGGATAGTTTCAGAAGGCATGCTAAACATATGCTTGGAAATGTCTCCACTTTGCTTTGGGTGACTTTGCAGATATCTGATTGAAGTAAAATGACTAGTGTCTTGGGCATAAACTAAACAGAGGCGCTTTTATTTTGAAACCCAAAGTGAAGCGAGCTCTCATCTCAACTCAAAGAAAGTTTCATGATAGAGCAAAGTCAGCATTTGATTTCTGTTTTTGTTTTTGTCAAAAGTAACAACACAATATTTCTCCCGACAAGCAACAAAAAAAGAGCTCTTTGATACTTGAAGATCTTTGAACGGGGATTTGAGGGGGGGCGGGGTGGGGGGGATTGTTTTGCTGTTTTTACTCTAATCTCAGTTTAACAAACCCCACAGCTGCTAAAGTTTTCATTTCAGCTCTCTTTTGTTTTCTACTCTGAAATAACTTGTGGCCTAAAGCCAGTTGTTAAACAGATAGTCAGGCAGCAATTTGCACATTATGTTCTAGTGTTAAACTACACTTTGTGACAGCCAAGGTGATAGCAGCCTCAAATCAAATTAACCCTTTAACTGCCTCACCAACAAAAAAGGAATACAAACGTTTCTTTGTATTTCTTATTGCAATGGGTGAGTAAAAACCCATTTTTAATTCTTTTTATTTACTTAACATTCTTTTAGTTTTTCAAAATATTGGCGTCTTAGAATGGCTCGAGCTACCACCAAAGAAAAGGTCATACACTGTAACTATCTGTTGGGCCTCCTTTAGCTTTGATTACAGCACACATTCACTGTGGCATTGTTTCCATAAGCTTCTGCAACATCACAAGGTTTATTTCCATCCAGTGTGTCATTAATTTTTCACCAAGATCTTGTATTGATGATGGAGAGTCTGACCACTGCACAAAGCCTTCTCCAGAACATCTCAAAGATTCTCAATTGGGTTAAGGTCTGGACTCTGTGGGGGCCAATCCATGTGTGAAAAAGATGTCTCATGCTCCCTGAACCACTCGTTCACTATATGAGCCCCATGCATCCTGGCATTGTTTATTCAGGTAGTCAGCTGACCTCATACTTTGAGCACATACTGTTGCTGAACCTGAGCAACTGCAGCAACCCCAGATCATAACACTGCCCCCACAGGCTTGTACAGTAGGCACTAGGCATGATGGGTGCATCACTTCACCTGCCTCTCTTCTTACCCTGATGCGCCCATCACTCTGGAACAGGGTAAATCTGGACTCATCAGACCACATGACCTTCTTCCATTCCTCCTGAGTCCAATCTTTATGCTCTTTAGCAAACCGAGGCCTTTTTTCCCAGTTAGCCTTCATGATTTTTAGTTTTCTTAAAGCTACACAGGTGTGCAATCCCAATCCTTTGAGTTCCCTTTGCATTGTGCGTGTGGAAAAGCTCTTACTTCCACAAGTAAATATACTCCTGAGTTCTGCTGTTGTTTTTCTTCGATTTGATTTGGACAAACATTTAACATTATTCCAAGATTTTTTTTTCTGACCACATTTCTTTTGCTTAGTCAAATCCAGGCGGCAACTTTTTTTGGTCAGGAACTGTATTTCATTAATATGCAATCCTGTGTTATAACACGCGCACCATCACCCACTGTTGTGTAGATGTAACTCTTGCCAGGGCAGATCTTCTTTAAACACCGTATTTCTTTGCTTGAGACGACTTTTGGTTTTTACTGTGAGTTTTGTTTACAACTTTATAACTCAAACAGCTTAAAAGTCGCATTTAGAAGTATCTTATTTTGGCACTGATAGTCTTGTCTTAAATTGTGGGTTATGAACAGGCAAATGTGTACAGGTGAGTCTGTTTTAAAATGACTTTTGGCACATGGCTGAATTTTGCCCTCTGGCCTCCAAACCACTAAAAAACCCTGTGGTTAAACTGTCATATCAGACTGTACTTATCTCATGTTTGTTTCCTTGTGATTTCTCATAAGACACCTCAACCAAACTGTAACACCACAAAAGTTATTACAGTTACTGTTTAAACACAGGAAATACCGGATAAGGAAAGCAGAAAGATGCATGGTTGTAATACGCAGGCTAAAGCTCCAGTGTGAAAGTGATATTAAAAATGTATGATAACTAACCATTAAGGCCAGTCCTACAAAAGCACAGAGTACAGTGAGAATGCAGGATTAGCTGTTTGGAGCTGTCAGGCAGCAGACAGTTTGCCCAGCGGGACCGCGGCACAGCTAGCTCCTATATACCGGAGTCTTCCTTCATGTCTGGGTCACGGACTTGTACTCCTCCTCCTTCTTCCTGAGATGGAGGCCACAGGACTCCCGAGTGGTCAGTAACGAGCTGTGGAGTCAGCACCTACATCACACAAACACACAGAGGTGTGTATAGATGTTGACGTGGAGATGTGTGTGTGAGGAGAGGGATACGTTTCAGGAGCTGTGGTATAAACAACACATAACTGCAGTGAGTATGTGTTATATATAACACATGCATAATCACCTGTTTCACACATAAAACAGTGTGTTAGCACACTGTGTTAGCTCACTGTACAGACACATGTTAGTGTGTAGCTCCAGAGCAGAGCAGGCCTTAGGTGACAGTATTAATGAAGCTGTAAACAAGGCCACACTGAGACACTGCAGATGTTCTGTTCCTCTGCTTCCTCTCTAACACTTTGTTCCTTCTTTGACTTCACATATCTTCTCTGCATGTAGTTCTCCTTTTCTCTGATTTTCTGTCAGAAAGCCCACATCTCTCTTTTAATTACAGTAATGTGGGATGTTTCATTCTTCCATCTACTTTTCCATCACTCCTAAAGGCTGCAACTGGTTAAAAAAAGGGTTAGTGACTAAACTTTCCCTTTTGCCCTGACATATCCTACCAAAAACTGTCTGAGGGGGTTTTATACAATTCCCCAAAATGCCCTGGTTTCTTAATCCACAGAACATTGATAATTATAATAAACATTGCACAGAGCTTCTGGCATTATTCTGATGCACCAACCTGTCAAGATGTTCAGCAGGAAAACATGCTTTGGCTGTTTGTGCTGCACTCTCAGATGGACAATGCTGAAGTGGAAATGCACTTTTACTGTCGTAACAACTCAAAATTAAAATGAAACTTTTGCCAAGATTTTGAGGCAGTATTTATATTTTCAGCAAAGAAAAAAATATCTATATATCCATCTATCTATCTATCTATCTTTATATATATAAATGTATATATATTATGTGGTAAGGCAAAAAAACAACAACTTGGCTCTCAAGAGATTTTTTGGGGGGCAAATTGGTCAAAACTGTGAGCGAATAAGAAATAAATTTAAGATATAAAAAAAGTCAATATTTCATAGATAAGAAGTTGAAATCAAACAGGGAAAAAAAGTCAAAAGTCTGAGATTATAAATTCAAAATTTTGATGATGAAGTCCAAATTTTGAGAAAAAAAATTATAAGTTCGCTAAATTCAAAACATTAGAAAAAAAAGAAAGAGTTTGACTTTTCCCCCAATTAATTTGACTTCTCTCTTAAAATATGGCCAAAAAAATGTCAAAATCAAAAATAAATGTCATTTTCACAATGTTTTACTGCTGGTAAAGGGCTTCTATTCTTTAATTATGTTTACATTATAGACAATGTTTAACTCAAATCTAAAAGGACTGTTTATATAAGTTTATGAATTATGAAGCTACCCAATCATCCTTGACTATTGCCTAATTTTGCAGGATCCAAGAGGCTGGGTAGGGGGTCTTCTTTTTGGGTCTTTAGAATATGGCCCCCCTAATCCAGTGTCCACTTGATGCAGGCTGCAGAGACACCCGAGACCAAATAGACACTGAGCAAAAAAAAATAAAAAAATAAAAAAATTACAGTTAAAACAAAACAAAACATTGTACAGTTTGCTTGTGCTTATGATTAGTGATTGGGTGAGGAGATTTAGTAAAAAAAATAAATTCACTCTTTTCAAATCATAATATCAATAGAAAGTACCAAAATAACCCTAATCAAAAGTTTAAATACCCCAGTTCTCAATACCGTGTATTATAAGTGCTCGTAGTGGATGAGGGTCTTTATTTTCTCAGATGGTAAAACTGCCCATTCTTCTTGGTAAAAAGCCTCCAGTTCCTGTAAATTATTGGTCTGTCTTACATGAACTGCAGGTTTTAGATCTCCCCAGAGTGGCTCAATGATATTGAGGTCAGGAGACTGAGATGGCCACTCCAGAACCTGAATTTTATTCTGCTGTAGCTGATGGCAGGTCAACTTGGCCTTGTGTTTTGGATCATTGTCATGTTGGAATGTTGAAGTATGTCCCATGTAAACCACAGTAACCATATCACATTTACACAGTAAAAAAGGCTCTTTTGCCCACTCATAAATCCACCTCTGGTTGATAGACATAGAGAATGAACATGTATGGTCCTGTTATATATCCCCTCTGCACATGTAGCTCTTACTGTCTATCATCAGCATCATAAGACCTTGCTACACAGTAGAAAAGAATGAAAAAAAACAAATGACTGGATAGATATAGAAATATAGATGATTTTCTCTTTGCCTCCCACTTTTTTCTCTTACACAGCACAGAAAGAGAAAGTGCTTGCACTGAGTAGATGCCTGTTAGCTGTTCCCCTATGGCCAAGTTGAATGTCAGAGATATTAGCTTTCCTTGCTCTGACCCTGATACTGGAAATAGTATCATCCAAAGAAGCAAGGTGTGAAACTATCAGAAAGATCTGAAATAAAAAAAAAAGCATTTATGTTATTGAACAGATGTTATGTGACTTTAACACTAATTGGTTTCACTGACAGACATGACAGTATTTTCCATCGTCTGTTGTGACAAAAATGTACATACATCATTAACAACATATCATGTCAGTGTACACATCCTTAAAATGGTCCAGATGTTAAAAACCTGATGTATGTTTATCACATCTCTCCCTCCGTCATCTGCCTCTGTAGCTCTTTGTTTTGTGTTTTTGACTGTGGCACAGTGACACCTGTTGGTCTTCTAAGGAGCAACATACATATACTTTTAGAGCAGAATAATCATCATATTCAAACACACTCACGCAAATATACACCAGCCCACTTCCTCTTTTACTTTAAGACAAAAACAAATTAGTACTCGGGAGACTTTTATTATGAAATCTCCTAAAGATATAAAAAAACAGGGTTGCTTTTGGTGCCTCTGTTTACTTCCTTTCACAGAGCAGGAAATATGATTCCCACTGTGTTTTTAATTTTAGCAGAAGCTGTGCAGAAGACGCTCTTTCTGAGTCTGATAAACCTGTGGGGAGGATGTCGAGACAAAAAGAGAGCATCAGGTCGTATGCGGTGTCGCGGTGACCTGGGGTGCTGGAAATGTCACCTTTTGAGAAACTTCAATGTCTGAAAATGAGAGAAATTTGTCCCCGGTGTGTGGATAGGATGACAGCACAGACTGAAAGGCGGCACAGAGCCACAGGCACTCATCAGATTAATTTAAGTCAAGTTATTCTTCTGGGGTCTGTGACTGACTGCACTTTGAGAAAGGTGGGAACCGAAGGACAGAAACTGTGTGTAAGTGTGTGTAAGTGTGTGTAAGTGTGTGTATGTGTGTGAATGGTTGAATCTCTACATCTCTTCATATCAGCTGTGATGGGCTGGTGCTCTGTCCAGGATGTACCCACTATTTATCCAATGACATCTTGAACTGACCCCACATGCAGAAATTGGTAATGAATAAATGGATGGCTGGTGTTAGAGCACAATGTCACCAGTAGAGGGTGCTGTTGCTCTACTCTACTCAGAGGAAAAGTGATGGGACCACTACACTACATTTCTGTCATGCTATATTTCCTATTATGTACCTTTTCAGGTGGATTAAACCTATTCAAAAACTTCTTCCAACATGTTTGACATTGATTCATTAAAGCTACAGTAAGGGGTTTTAGGCCCAATCATTAAAATACACTGATGATGACATTCATGAACTAATTGCACTTCACCTGAGCTTGTAGAGCCAGGTTAAAATGGATCAAGGTGCGCTCGAATGATGTTCGATACCTCTGATTTCCGTATCACTCCGGTGCTGAGTAAATTCAGGCTGGCATCAGTGCTATACTTATAAAACATATATAGATCCAATAATCAAACTCCAAAAAAGAGTCATAAGAATTATACATCAAACTTCCTATCATGAACCAACAAATTAATTATTTATAGAGTCTTGTGCTCT
This sequence comes from Thalassoma bifasciatum, assembly GCA_008086565.1. Lineage (NCBI taxonomy): Eukaryota > Metazoa > Chordata > Actinopteri > Labriformes > Labridae > Thalassoma > Thalassoma bifasciatum. Next base: position 150,896 of record RPOG01001273.1, read on the forward strand.
GAAGTTTCCAGATATTGTGTACTTCAAAACATTAGCATTACTATTTCGAGTAAAAAACAAAAATGTTCCCACCTGTATTCAAAATTTCTTTAAATTAAGAGAAAGGAATTATAATTTAAGGGGATTGTGTATCTTTGAAATAAGTAAAGTAAGGACGAATGTTAAATATAGATGTGTTTCATTTTGGGGGGTTAAGTTATGGAATGTACTTAGCGATGAATTAAAACTGTGTACATCTCTATTGAGTTTTAAAAAAATATTGAGAGCTAAAATAATAAAGGATTACAGTTAAAAATGACTGAAAGGTGAAATGATTGGGAATGGTAATAATGTACAGTAATTCTTGTTATGCTCTTTTTTTTTCCTTTTTGTACTGCTGATATTTTGCGTGATCTTATAGATTGTACAGGAAAGGCAAAGATAAGCCTCGGCTTCAGCCTACTCCTTTTTTTGTTACAGGGATTGTTTTCTTGGTAAATGTTTTGTGCAAGTGTCTATATGTATGTATGTATGTGTGCATGTATGTATATACTGTATATGTATATATATGTATGTATGTGTGTATATGTATATATGTGTGTGTGTGTGTGTGTGTGTGTGTGTGTGTGTGTGTATATATATATATATTGCTCAATTCTGATATGGAAAATTATTGCACAAAATTACACTTGTTTCACCGATTACTGTAACTGAAATAAAAGCATTCAAAGCATTCATCACCCATCGCATCACTTATAAGATCCTGCTCCTCACCTTCAAAGCCCTCCACAATCTCGCCCCTCCATACCTCACCGCAGGTCTTCATCCTCCCTCAGCCTCAACATCCCCCCCAGCCCGCCTGACCACCATGGGGTCCAGGGCCTTCAGTCGCTCTGCCCCACGTCTCTGGAACACCCTCCCACCCAATATCCGTGACATTGACTCTTTAACTTCTTTCAGATCCCACTTCGAAACCCATCTTTTCCGCCAAGCCTACTCACTATGACTGTTTTTAAACTCTGTATTTCTTTTAAACTTTTAAATTTTGAATTTGGAGTGTGTTTTTAAATCTGTTCTGTGTGGAGTCCTTGGGTGACCTGAAAGACGCCTTTTAAAAAAAAAGAATTATTATTATTATTATTATTATTATTATTATTATTATTATTATTATTACCCTGTCTCTGTAATTCACTTCAAATTATCAATTCTCTAGAACACTGATTCCCAACCTGTGGTCCGCGGCCCCATGGTGGGCCGCCAGGGTCTTACAAGTGGGCCGCCAAATCATTTCCAAAATAGCATAATTTTAGTGGAGGGTGATAATATAAAGATACAAATATACAGAATAATGAATGATGTTAAAACCAAGATAAGTTTTAAAACAAATTAAAACTGTTCAAATAGTCATATAGAAAAAAAAAAAACTTTAAGAGAGCATGTTAGAGCCCAGTATGTAACATGACCCAAAATGCAACAACAACCTGAAATGCACTAAAAAAAAAAAAAAAAAAGAAATAAAACCGAAAATAACAAAGTTGCTGGGCCGGAAAGTCACAAAAAGAATGCAGTACAACCCAAAATATAATAACTGACCCACAATGTAACAACTTGTCACACTCTATACTTATTGGGTCAGAGGTGGGCCGCAAACATCTTTGAGACTCAAAATTGGGCCCTGAGTTGGAAAAGGTTGGGGACCACTGCTCTAGAAACCCCGCTTGAATAAATGTAGGAGCTAAAATAGCTGCTTTTATGACTCTGTTTACTCTCTATCAGTGTGTTTTCAGATTGAGTGACTGATGGAGCACTGTGCTGCTGTGATTACACATTATGAACTTCGGCAGGCGGAAGAAAAAGTAGTTCCCACAAACTGTGTGATTCAAAAGAGAGCTCAATAGTTTTGTTTCTTTCCAGGGGGTTTCTATTAATTTTCAACATTATGTCAAAAAGAAAAAAGTATCGATATTTTTACTTGAGAATCGATTCTAGAGCATAAACATCTAGTATTGGTAGTATTGATATTCCAGTATCGATCGGCGCATCACTAGTCCTCTCCCACAACAACTCTTGCTCTCGCAGCAGTGACCCTGCCCTCCGGATGACCTATCTGACCTCAACCCCCGGAGGCAGAGCACCCCCCCAATGAGTAAGAGAGCCAATGAGAACAGCTCCCTGCAGGGATCAAGCATTCAGGGCTGAATTGTTCTCTTTGGTAACACTACACAACCTCCTTCCTCTCTTTTCTTCCATATCACACCAAAGAAAAGGCTCCACAGTCGTTAAATGTGCGCGACTGATCATGAATGCTGATGGAGCTCCGCTGTTTAATTGTACCTGTGTGGAAGCTTCTGTCGGTCACATTTCTCCACTCATATCTTTTCATTCCCTCACTGTGGTTTGTCACCCTTTGCTTATCATTTTATGGTTAGTTTAAATGGACCTAGTCATTTGTTTTAGGAAATGTTCATGCGCTGTAAGATAATTTAATGTCACGTTTGAGATTACAAGTGTTTTTGTGTCATTATATTTATTTGAATTAGTCACCTCCTTCAGAATCAGCAGCAGAGAAATGAGACAATTCGCTGTAATTGTTCCTCTGTGAGGGTCATTTACTGCAGTCAGAACCAGAGTCATGGTTAAGTTAATGTTCAGGTCTCTTCAAACGAATAATATCCTGCTGTAAATAGCTGTGATAAGAAAACAGTGTCTGCATCTTCCGTAGTGCTATTCCATCTCTCTTACACAGGATTTCAACTTTACTCAGACAAACTGTGCACTATTACATTTGATTTTTTTTTTAATCCAGCAGGGAGTTTCTTCTCTGTTACAAAATGCATCTGATAAAATACCAATTTGAAACACAGCATTGATTTTTCATTATGCAAAGAACAGAGTTGTGTTTCCTCAGATTCCCTAATCTTTCTTTGAATGACAGTAATATTCAAGGTTGTTATATTTTGTAGTTTATTTTGAAAATATTTTGTCCAATAAAGTGTTAAGACATTGCTGTTTTAACTCAATTTGTGATTAACCATTGTAATATTCTATTTGTCATGATGTGTGCTGCTGACCTCTTGGCCAGGTCACCCTTGTAAAAGAAATCTAGATCTCAATGATTTTTTTTTTTAACCTGGTTAAATAAAGGTTAAATAAATAATAATAATAAAAGATACTTCAGCACTGTTTTTCTGAAGCTGTAGTTTGAACATTTTCAGCAGCTGCTGTTTCACTAGCAAACCCCAAATCATGTTAAAGCTGTCAGCTGAGAATGCTTTATTAATGAGATCGTGATTATGATTATGAATAGGATGTTAAACTTGTTGCTGTTGGAGGGGTTCCCAAAGTGGGGATTGGGACCCCAAAGAAGGCTGTGAAGTGGTGAATGGAACTATTTCGTATTAAATATATTATCCATAGAGTCTGATTTTAGTTTTTCTGGTTATGTTTTCGTACGTGTTTTCTAAATGTTGTAATGTTTAAAAAATTTTCAATAAAATTGTTATTGGAAAAATATATATATATATATATATATATATATATTATCCATTATTCTGAAAACGTAAAAATACTTGGTTCAGATTTTACACCGAACCATTCAAATAGAAATGTTGATTTGTTTTTCACATCTGGGATCATTAGTCTTTACGTACTGTTATGGAACGGCCTGTTTGGACACAGCATTAGCTGCATACATGACGGCCAATAATTGTCTAATTAACTCATTGCTGTAGTGATTTGGTTTATTTTTGGTTTTGTTGTATGGTCTTCTTGTTGTTTTCTTCTCCTTCCTCCCCCTCCATTTCTCTGCTCTCTTTTCCTGGAGGTGTGTGAGTGAAAGGGGGCGTGGCTGGTTCCTCCTGCAGCAGTGAGACACACCTGACTCCACTCAGCTCATCAGAAGATTTTGTTCTTGGGAGTTTTGGTACTGAATCTTGTTTTTCCTCGTGGCCAGGCCTTTTGGTGTGTCCCACTGCTTCGCTGAGATTTTTGTTCCTGTGAACTCGTGTTTTACCAGCCTGCTCCCTGCCTTTGCTGCCTATTTTTCTGTTGGATGTTAAAATCTTACTTTCTGAGTCTCAATCTTTGTCAGTCTCTGCCTTAGGGTTCTTATAGAATAAAAACATAACAATTGCACCATGAAAGCACGGCAGGTGCAGGTGGGGGAATCCCTTTTTTAACTTTCCTTTGTCAATGTGTCCAGTATACACGTCCAATTGAATTGGGTCCACTGATACAAAATTTGCTGAGTAGAGGACACTTAACCCTATAAAGCCAAATATATCATATTTGATACATGAGTTCAAAGACCTCTATCCCATCAAAATGATAAATAGTCTATTTTCAAACCTGTTTAAATTATTTTATAAAACATATTCTACCACCTTGAGGATTGTATTATCACTACAGTCAGCTGAAGTTGTATTTTGGCCCTTTTTCAAAATGTCTGCTCTCATGAAATCATCCACTCACATATTTTCAAGACGTTGCAATAAGAACAACATCAAAATAGTTACTTAAAATAAATAAATAAATAAATAAATAAATAAAATGTTTTCTGCATGAAATAAATGCATATTAACTGAAAAAATAATATAAAATAGATAAAATAGTATGCAAAACTGCCCAGTGTGTCAAATGTCATACAAGAAAAATATCATGAATGAAATGATTAAGTGATATTTTTTGTGGGTTTTGTTAAAAGGGTTAATAAACATCCCAGTTCCAAAAAAATTGGAACTTTCTGACTATGATATGTCAGTCTTTACAGGGATAAAGATAATCTGAAAAAAAAAAAATAATAATAAAAAAAAAAATTCAAATACTTACTCTTTAAATTGTGAGACTCTGACATTCAACAGAAATTTCTGAACTTCCTGTTTGGAATTCACCATGGTCTTAATAGACTTTTTTGTAGGTTTTGGCATGATAGTTAGGCACTAAAAATGTCATGCGTGTAGGTGAAAGTGGTTGGGGTTGGGGGGCAGTTTTTAGTCAGTAAAGACTGCTGGCAAGTGTTTTGTCATCACAAAAGCACCAGAATTTATGAATTTTTGTATTCTGTTTGGGAGGTAGGCAAATTTTGGTCCAACTTAAAGCATGTTCAGGGCTTGAAATTCAGGGTTAAATGTGCTAAATAAATAAATAAATAAATAAATAAAAATCTATAAGACCCTGTGGTCTGTGGCTCAGGCCCTAACAACAATGCTATCAGCTGCAATGAAATGGAGTTTGGATTTAACCCTCCTCCTGTGTTAGCTTTCTGTTACCTTCCCCGGTATTAAATAAGCTTTAAAATACACTAAAAACAAAACATATGATCGAGTTTTTTTTGTTATCTCTTGGTTTCCTTGTAAGGCTTCCTTATCCATGAAAATATTGGGTTTCATATATTTGGTGTGGGTTTCAGGGCCCATTTTTTTAGCGGTATACCTCTTGATTTCAATAAAAAGCAGAAAAAATAACCTAAAGAGAATCCTATAAAAAAACCAAGGGTTTTTGTGTTACCTGCCTATAATGAGGGGTATAGAACACATCTCTGAAATAAATTTGCTCTATTTATTTTTTCATTTTGAAATGAGCAACTATAGTAACATCTATGGTGTTAGGGTCAGTTTTGACCCATACATATATTTTTCAAAACAATGCAAAACTATATATTTTGCCAGCAATAGAATTTTAATATAAACACGTAGAAACACAGAACAGGTCATAAAACAAAATATTGATTTGTGAGCGTGCATGTTTTTAGATGCATTGTGTGGCAAAAAGTTACACTTTTTGTGTGTTCTTTGCAGAGATACTTTTTGCATTGGAAACACAAATGAGTGTCCCCTGAAGCTCACATGATTGGGAGAGGAGGTGTCTGTTATTGTGATGGCTGACAGTGAACTTCTGATTTCAATTTTGGCTGTAAAAATTGGTTTATAATCTTATTTTTATAACTGGGTCAAAACCGACCCTAACACAACAAGCAACACAATTTCAATCAGGGCATTTTATAATGTTGAGGTTTTTTTTTTTTTTTTTTTTTAATAATTTTGTTGGAATCAACGTTCCTGACAAATTCAAGAAGCCTTGTTGCAGTTAACCAATTTTAAGTGATTCTTTGATGCATTTAAAAACTAAAACGGGTCAGTGGCGACCCTAACACAAGAGGAAGATTTGAAGTGGCTCAGGATGATACCCAGGATTTCAGAATTTTTCTTTGTTATTGTACTTCAGTCAGGAACCACCAGATGGCAGCATTGAGCTAAAGATCCTTGAGTCCTGAGCCCCCCCCTCCTCATCTTTGAGTAAGTCATCTGTTTATCAGACCTGCAGTCTGGCAGGATCCTCTCAGAGAGCCTCTTTAAGGTGTGCTGACACCATTGAAGCTAATTCTCCTCATTACAAAGAGACGGAGCCTGAAGGAGGAGAACAATGACTTTGGGTGAAAAGCTCTCTGAACAACGGCTCATTGTGTTGGACTGTAAGCCGAGGCTTATCGAGCTCCACGGCAGATTAAATGAATGTTTGGGGGGACAGAAATATAAATCGATATGCTTGACATGTTGGATGAATGTTGCGTGACGGCTGTGTGTGTGTGTGTGTCTGCAATTTTAAACACTTTCAATCGAATCACAGTCTGTGAAAGTAAAAAAATAAAAAAAGGACTTCAATAGAAAAGACCAGATAACTAAATCAGAAATCAGAGTTGGGGTTGGATTTTAAAGGGGGTCTGGTTGTTTATAGAAGAATGGTTCATAAAGCTGATGCTAAAATAGCTAAGGAACAATCAGATCACCCTTTGTTTTGGATTGAAGCCAGGGATAGATAAAAGGCCGAGATCTGAGGATTGAGAGGAGACAAAACGTGGGAAAGAAACCGAAGAGATTGGAACCAGGGGTGAGTTCATGCAGCGTTTTGGATTTCATTCACAGAAATAGAAGGAGACAAGAACAAGGAGGGTTCAGGCCTGAGAGAAGTTTTAGTTTATAACAAGCATCAAGCTGCTTCTCAAACCCACAGTAACTTTAAATATATGTATCCCTTTAAGATAAATGTAAATGCCTGGGTGTTAAGTACATCAAAAATCAAATGTGCCACAAATATGTTGTCGATCAAGTAAAAAATGTAGGACAACATGGTTTCCACTGTGGTCCCCTTTATTCTTGAATTCCATTAGAAGTTTATTTTATGGTTTGAAAATCAGATGTTTTAGTTTGAACCCAAAAGTACAACTAGAGGCAGATGAGGTAGTGAAGTGAATTTACTACAAGGAAAAAAGGGTGGAGGGGAGAGCTCTAGAGCAGAGTTTCCCAACCTGTGGTCCATGGCCCCCTGGTGGGCCGCGGAGGTATTGCAAGTGGGCCGCCAAATCATTTCCAAAATAGTCTGAAATTTAATGACGGGTAATTGTATAAAGATACAAATATACAGGATAATGTTTAAAATGTTAAAACTTAAAGGATAATACATGATATAAACATGTTCAAACATTTTTATAGGAGAAAATTCCTATAAGAAGGCATGTTAAAGCCAAACATGTAACATTACCCCTAATTTCAAAGGTCTGAAGTGTAATTAAAAAAATGCAATGAAACATGAAATCAATAAAACGAATGTATAATCTAAAAATTTAATCACTATCCCAAATTTTAACCAGTTGTTACAGAATCAGTACTTCCAGGGTCAGATGTGGGGCGCAAAAGTTTTTGAGACATAAAAGTGGGCCCTGAATTGGAAAAGGTTGGGAACCACTGCTCTAGAGTCCAAAGTAGGTGATGAGGGAATCTAAGGAGCGATGAATGTGAAGAGGAGGCGGGTGAGTGAATCCAAAGAGAGTAGAAGAGATTGGGTGGTAAATTAGACACTGATAAAACACACAAAGCTGGAAATCTCCAATGATTGCAAATTCACGTGAAAACTCAAGAGAAGGAGCAGAGATACCGTATCGTACGCAGGAATAATCTGTCACTGGAGAAGCCTTGCAGCAGGGCTTACATGCAGATGAAGATTGTTGTGACGTGATGTGAAGGTGAAGGTGGAGTTAGTGCAGGAGACCAACGTCTGTGTGTAGGATAGAGAGACACAATGCAAGAGGAAAGCTACCAGAAACATCAACATAAAAGCCGAAACATGTTGCAATCCTCTCAGATTGAGCATGTTAGGTTATGTGCAGTATGTGATGTTTAAGGTCATTTGACTAACTAGGAAAACCATGGACAAGTTTCACTGTGGGGAGAATATAGTTCTTTGTATGAGATACGATGAAATTGCATCAAATCATTTTAAACTGTATCAGATTACATAATAGCCCATCATCCCATAGTTCTTAGTATAATGTCATATAATAACCGAATGTATAATATCTTACCATATCATGTCATGTCGTATTTTATCATATCACACCATGTCTTTAGTATCTTATTATATACCATATCATATCATATGTATATGGGTCAATGACATGACGTCCCTTTTTTTGTGTCCGAGTGCAATATTTCCTTCCATCATGAATTGAGTATTTCATCACATGTATTTCTTTATTCTATGAAATCTGTGCTATTTGAACACATCTTTAAACTATTAAAATATAACATGTTTTTTTGTGTTTTGGTACCTCAAACCCCCAAAATGTCAGGTGGTGCAACCGTCCTGACAAGTATCCACAGTAATTAAACTCTAAAAATTGAATGTCAGTTATTGTAAATGGAAATTAAAAATACAGTGGCATTATTTTGTGCTTGAACCTTTTTAAATAAAACATTCGTTGCAAATAAAAAGAATTTTAAAGCTGTTGAGAAATTTAAAAAACTTTTGTCCCGTAATTTTCACCTTGTCAAATGTCAGGGTGGTGCAACCGTAACATTAGACTTTTATTTTAAAGTGAAGAGAATAAAACAGGAAACAGGAAACTGCATCAGCCAGAGGAGCCCAAATGACATTTGTGACCAAGTGGAAAAGTTTGTAGATTTCTCTGAAATACTGATAAAAAAGGTTTTTTCACTTCATTGGTGACTGGAACAATTTCCATGTCAGGTGGTACAACCAATGTAATAATGTGAAATGTTATTTTAACATCAAATTATTTATCTTATTCACAAATAAAAGAAATGAAACACACAAAATGAAAATGTATGAGTCACTACAGACACTTGAGAGATACTTGCCAATAATTTCACACAGAAAAAATAACAGGAACATATAAATATATTTTCATAAATTTGGTTGCGCCACCTGACATTTTTGGGTGCTCAAATTAAAAATACTAAAAAATAATGAACCTAAAATCTTTGAAATGTTGGTCAACTACTGAAATCTGTTAGAAAACATAATTCTTCACTCAGAAATATGTTTTTTATCCATTTTCAAAGAACAGACGTTTTTAGACCCTCTTTTTGTCATTGACCCATATAACGATTTATCATAAAAATTTATTTCACTTTATAACATATCATACATCATACAATTGCTTATCACACCACATCATATCATTTTATGAATGACATCAAATGACATCACATCACATCACTTTATACCATGTATCTTATGTACCATATCATACAACATTACATTGTATCACATCACATCAAATCATATCAAATTATATATCATATCATATCATATCATAATATGTCATATTATATTGTTTCACATCTTGTTGTAATCTAACTGTACTTGTTGGTTCCAGTCCTAGTGTTTTCCCCTTAGAATTACAATGCATCATATAATTTTGTATTGCATTCAAACAATGTCTTATGTAACTTTAGTGTTGCATAGAGACAAATAATGGTTGGTATCTTAAATATTCTTCCAGCTTGAGACAAATAATAGTTGGCGTCTTAAATATTCTTCAAGCTTGAAACAACATGTTTGATATTTGTTTAAATATGCAGTTTGCATTTCTGTTGATTTCAAGTATTTTATTTGACATTTCTACCATTTTTTTTTAGCCAACCAAAGAATCAGTTCAATTAAATGACCAAACGGCATAACCACAAAGACATGACAAGGAATAAATAATCCACCTTCCTTGAAGTTTCTAAGTGTACATGTTGCAAATAAGTTATTTGCAATGAAATATCTCAAAATATATTAGGAATATTTCTTGTCCAAACTTGATGTGTTTTTTCTGACTGAGCAGTTAGACATCAAAATTTTCAATCTAGTTTTTGAATAGTTGGTTTGAATTCATGTAAGTTGTCATGTGTGCAGTGTAGCACAGTGATAAAACACTCATATTACATTTTTTGTGCATTAATTAGTCACATCAACTGACATTGATCAGTTTGATTGACTGATTGACTTTAACCCTTGTGTCGTATTTTTTCATATGGTATCACGTCCTGTTATATATCATTATTACTGCATCTGTCGTTGAGTGATTTTTGAAGCCTTTACTTTAGGTCAGAGAGGTCAAGGCAGTGGATAGAGGATGAAACAGGGTGAGAGAGCGCAATGACATGCAGCTCAGTTGTTGTATTTGCCTGTCTATAACTCAGGTCTTGTCTCTGTAATCCTGCCTCTCTCTGCTCCACCTTTACTTTTCTTAACTGTTCATTTTGCCTGTGTGGTGTCAAAGATGGAGCAGTGAGAGGTCATTGAGAGAGACGCCGTGGCAGCTGAGCAGAGCGATTTGTGCATTCAGCGAGCTCTGCTCTGTCCTGCTGTTCACACTGACTGCTCACTGCAGACCAAACAGACCCTGAGGCCAACGGGAAACATCTCTGTGCTCCTGACGAACAGCTTCACCTGCAGACCTGCAGCTTCTCATCACATGGAGGGGGATTTGTTTCAAACCTCTTTGATCCTTATTGCTTTGTCGACTTGTATTTGTCTGCGTGTTGCCTGTTTTGTTTCACCTGTATGAACACACACCTGTTTATATGTGTGTGTGTGTGTGTGAATCTCACAGCTCTAAATGACTCCATGTTTGCCTTTATTTGCATGTTTATATGATTTTCCACATATAGAGTGAGCTCATGAAGCCTTCATGGTGCCAACATGTTCTTCTTTCTGCTGCATGCTCTAGTAACCTTGCGCTGTGTGTGTGTGTTTATGTGCATCCTGCTGTGCATGTGCGCCCTCCTTCCATTATTTGTGTTTCATGTGTGTGTGCTCTCATGGTGTGTGCCCTTGGTGTCCCTCTGCGTCTGAACTGTCGAGTGTTTCCATGCATGAGTACATCTGCGAGAGAGAAAAACCTCTCTTCTTTCTTCTCCACCCACGAGTCACCATGGGACCACACACACATATACATACACACACATAATAGACATGATAATTACATGTGAAGTGTTGCTCTGTGCCTTCACAGCTGATTACAGCAGAGCCTGAAGTTGCTGTGGAGGTATTTTCAAGGTCAGGCACAAAGACTTAACCTGTTAATTCCCTCTGGAGTGATAAGGGTTGCCAGGTTTGTCATTTTCACCCTTTTGCACGAATTAGAAAAAAAAAAAACCTTGTCATGGAAAACTGCAAGGAAAATCAAGTTGTATAAGGTGCTCACTTTGGGGATTATTTAACCCTAAGTACATTCAAGTTGCCTGAAGCATTCTGGGAAATTTCTAGGAGCTTAACATGAAGAACTTCTTTCCTCTAAGCCAGGTCCAGAGGATGATTCTGGCACACACAACACAAGTTATCCATCTTCAATGCTCTCAACCCCCTGGTGAAACTTGGCCGAGTCAAAATGTGTGTTGCTTGTGCACACATGAGTGTGTGTGTGTTGCGTTTGTAAGCGCGCACACACGCCTTCCTCGTTGGAATTGGCTCCAATCACCTATTTGATGTAGAAGGTCACCAGATAGCCGCCTGTTAGTGTTGCCAATTTCCTCTCCCTCTCTGTGCGACTCGCTCAGAAGCTGTGCATGATTTTTGGAAAACACACAAAAACACAAGAAGGCGTGACTGCTCTTGTGTTAGCAGAGTCCATGTCTACACAAATCTATTTTTAAAATGCTAAATGTCCTTTTTATTTGCCTGTCTGTGTCTGATTGTTCTCTGTGCTCTCCCTTTAACCCCACATGTTTAGGACTGCAGCTTGTGGTCTGTTTACTGAACACTTGACTCATAAAGTGCTCATTTCATTTACTCCTGAAAGACTCTTGAATTATTGACCAAGCTGCTGGACATAATGTACTGTTTGTGAGTTATGTCAGTGTGTGTCATTAATCACTGCAGCCCAAACTCCTGGAAAAACAAACCAGATTTACACCAATGAACTGAACTATGAATGTGAGGATCGAGAAGTGAGGAGGTGACTTTTCCAGAGTCTTTGCCTCCAAATGTATGAAGTTTAGCAGCTTCTGATGACATGATCTGATGGTACTGACTGAACTGTGTATGCATGTAGCTCTGTAATACAAGGCAGTGGTAGAAATAGAGCCAGGATTTCAGTTTTGCATGATAAATAAAACAACTGACCAACATACTGCTGTAACCATGTGTGGTTTTAAAGTGGATGTGGTTTCTTTTTGCTCCTTTAATATTTGACTGCACTTTCACAATATTTTAGAATATCGCTCTCCATGGTTCTGTGCAAAGAGCGGCGCTCTAACACCAGCAGGCTGCTCCGATAAGACTTTCTATTTCTTAAATACTGTAAGAGCGACTGCCTTTTATCAGGGTTATTTAAATACAAATCGACAGTCTTTCCCAAAATCACTCTAAAATCCTGCCCTCCTATAACATGAGGCTGAGTGTTACATAACAGTGATGCTGTCTTTTTTTTTGTTTGTTTGGTTTTTTGGTGTCTTTTTTGTTTAACAGATTAAAAAGATGACAAAACCCAAGCTTATTTTATATTTAAAAATGCATGTAACAGTAAAAAAAGAAAGTGTGAAGTCAAAAAATTCACAATGTTCATTATTATTGATCAAAAAAGAAGATGTAATAAATACTTACTGTAGGAGCTAAAACACAATTTTGAGATTACATCATTCTTTGAACACATTATGTGGGTGTGGTTATTTCTTTTTTGTTCCCTTATTGTTTATGGTGGGGGGATTTTGCACAAGGACAGCCTCAATTTTTTGTTGCCCGTTGTCACCTGTCATCATGTATACTTATTTGTTCTTATTATTCATTCATCATCATTTTTTCCTGTTTGTTTAATTACCTGTGAACTTTTTTAGATTTGAATTTTTGGACTTTTGCTACGATAAACACCCTTGAAATGATTATTGACCCCTTTGATTCATTCAGACGCATCACAAGTTTGCGCTTCAGTGGCTGAAATTGTTGAAGGACAGCTGCAACATTTACTTTATTTTTTCAAGGAAAATTTAGGGTGGACCTGTCAAAATGGGTGAGCTTGTGACTGTTTAGCCCAACCGTGATGTCGCCCCTGGGAAGTGAACTGGAGAAAAATGGTGTATCTTGTGAGAGCGGCTTTTTGACTTTTACTGCAGGCAGCCACCAGGGGGAGCAGCTTTTGCAGAGACCTCAGGTGAGCTGGGCATCATGGCATCCATGAGTTTTACAGTCCTTGGTTTTACCCAGTCAAAAGGGCAGATAAGTGTGGTTTGCCAACAAGAAGTGAATTTATGCATTTCTGAAGAAGAAGGGCAACTGCCCCTTTACCTCCCCACCCTCCATGCACACCACTGCTAAATTTCTTTTTTTTTTCAGCGTTTCCTATGTCTTGTCTCTCTTCGGCTGTCCCATCAATAGAGGCAAAAACCTCTCAAGGATGTTCAAAACTAAGATGCTCAATTCTCATCTCTGGATAGCTGGCACACATTCTGCAAGTTGTAATTAAATGATGATCCTGTGACAGTTAAAGACATCCACTCTGTAAACTTTATGGAGATGTGATGCAGTTGTTGATGCATCATCCTGGTGCATGTCAAACTCCCCCTGCACTCAGATCAATCAGATGCACACTGAGAGATGATGATGCCATAGTTTAAGGGGGAATGAGACAAGTCTAGAGGAGTCAGAAGTGAAAAAAGAGCTTGTTTTGTGTTTGAGTTGCTCATCAGACTTGGAAAATCAGAATCTGAACACAAATTAAACCTGACCCAGGGCTAAATCTAAACTATTCATGCTGAGTAGTTTTTCAGAGCACCTGTCAAAGCTGGGATGAATCCATCCCTCCTCTCTGTCACTTTTATATCCCTACAGTTGGAATAAGATGATGAAATGACACAGTTTTGTCCAAGTCCGTGGATATCACAGCGCCGCCTGTGCGTAAAGAACCCAAAGCTCAGTAATATATTTATTAGCACGTCTGTCGGGCGTGGCTGGCGTGTCTGCCTGGAGGGGGGAGAGACTGTAGCCGTAGAGTCTGCTCCTGGGGGCTTCTGGATGCTCCGTGATGGATGAGGAGTGACAGATCGGGGTTAGCCGCCAGGGGAGCACCATTTTCTTCCAGCGCACGGTCTTCAAAAAGGAGGAGGTAGAAGACGCTGGACGCGGAGGGAGGAAGGGACATGAAACAGACCCATCCCCACCCCTTCACTCTCTCTCTCTCTCTCCCTCTCTCTCTCTCTCTCTCTCTCTCTCTCCACACTCTCGTTCAACACAACATAGTGGGCTTTACCCAGCCTGCACCGCATTGACGCTGCTGCTGCTGCTGCTGCTGCGACCCAACCCACTAAACTAACGCAAACACAGGCAGAAAGAATCGTGTTTCCCAGGATGCTTGGAGCTGGGTGCAGTGAGTAATCTGTCTCCGAAGATGCAGCATCTCCCCTTCTCTCTCTCTCTTGGCTGTTTTTCTGCATGGGATCGCTGTCCTGCTCTGTAATGCCAGGACTTTAGA